>CAUYRH010153847.1:0-60239 GCA_963574655.1 Perodicticus potto | reverse complement strand
TTTTTTTTGAGACAGAGCCTCAAGCTGTCACCCTGGGTAGAGTGCTGTGGCATCACAGCTCACAGCAACCTCCAACTCCTGGGCTCAAGCGAGTCTCCTGCCTCTGCCTCCCAAGTAGCAGGGACTACAGGCACCCGCCACAACGCCCGGCTATTTTTTGTTGCAGCCGTCATTGTTGTTTGGCGGACCTAGGCTGGATTCAAACCCGCCAGCTCAGGTGTATGTGGCTGGCACCTTAGCCGCTTGAGCCACAGGCGCCGAGCCAAAATAAAATAATTCTTTATAACTTTTAGAAAGAGTGTATAGCAGGCATTTAGGAGATGTCCTCTGCCCTAGAGCATAAGCTTCCCTGGTGCTCTAAAAAACAAGAAAACATCAATATTAGAGTTACACTGTGCATGTAAATGGGTGAACAGCCCGGCTCCAGCTACGGTGAAACATGAGGAAACAGCTCATTGGATCGCAATATGTATTCATGCTGGCCCCAGTTCCTGAGCACCTGCTGTGTAGAAGCCACAGTGGAGGCCGGTAGGGTACCAGGATGGATGAGATATGGTCCCTCCACTCAGGAAGCGGCCTGGAAGAGGTCAAAGCCAAGCTCATGCAAAACAAGCCCAACTAGAATGCAAAGCAGAAGGTACCATTTGGGCAATTTTGATGTTCGGGAGCGTTAGGACACGCTAGCCCTTTCCTTCTTTCTTTTGAAATGAATGTTCCTTTATGTGCTTTCTTTACTTTTGCTCCTCTGCTCACATGACCCCAAAGAGCAATAGTAGTTCAGACAGTCTGTGATCTGGAATGATCGTTGGCTTCTGCTGGAATTGTCAATAGCGTTCGCTTTAATAAAATGTGAACCTTGAAAAACTCCCGAGTCCCAGGCAAGCCGAGTGTAAAAATGTCAGCCTGCAAAGTTGGCGAAGTCCAGCCACCACATAGTGACTTTAAGGATGCTGTAAAATTCTTCCCATAAATAATGTTAAAGGGGGAAAAAAAAAAGCTGAACTTTTGAAATTGTCAAGTTTTTTTTTTTTTTTTTTTAAATCTGTCTTTCACCAAATCATCAAGGATGCCTTCTGTCCTGGGAGATGGCACCTTAAACTTAGATTATATCATGTATGGAAACATTGGGGCAGGGAGAGAGGGGGAACTGAACTCCTATTTAAAAACCCCAGTGTTTTAAATAGCCATAAAAGGGAAATGGTGAACGCCTACACCACTCACGGCTGAAATGAGGGAGTCTCTCTCTCAGCAGCTTTTCCATATGAAGGAATAAAAGTCCCAGTTCTTCTGCCCATTGTTTTATGGCCACGTGGACTTGCTCAGGAAATCAAGGAAGGATTGTAAAACACTGCATTCACAGAGCTCAGTTTTGCTTTACCACGCTTGCCACATACAGATGTGTCAAATCAAATCAGAACAAGATGTGATCTTACTGAGAAAGAATCCTTATAATATCACGTTACCTCCCCCTGAAAACTCCCCCAAGCATGCATACAATCCAGAAAACCTTAAGTAGACTAGTGAAGAAAGCCTTCAAGGCTGAAAAGCAAGCTGCCTTTACCTTCCTTGTTTCATATTATCTGTACATATTACAATTATGTCAGCGATTAAAAGCATTGTCATGCTGCCTTCTGAACTGTTTTTATGTTTAGGATTAGATAACCCTCCTTCTTACCCCCTCGGATTCCTTTTATGTCCTGAGGGCAAATCCTTTCTCTTGGGTCAGGAATGTAATAAGGTAGGTTTTCCTCTCTCTGGGATATTGTGTCTGTCTCACTGTGTTTAAATGGATTCAGAAAGCTCTTCAGCAAAATACAGTATTTTCTTTGTATATGAGCCAGCAGTTGACTAACCCATGGGGAATTTTCTGTGTTGAGCGTTTTAAAGGCACAGGTTGGGTATGTTTGAACTGGTGCTGCTCAGGGAAGACCACTGGGAAGGTAGATGAGGTCCAGCTCCAGGAGAGAGGCCCTTTCTCTCATGCGGTCGTGAGGGGAAAAAGAAAAAAGAAATCATTGTTCTAACACATAATTTTTCAATGATAAAATAATTAAGGAAAATTACCAAGCTCATTTTAATAGTAACGGTTTAATATAGAAATAAGGAAAAATTACAGTTTATGAAAATATCTCAGATGGTATGTGAAGCCCGCACACTGTACCCCATGACTGAATTAATGTACACAGCTATGATTCAATTAAAAAAAAAAAGAAAAAGAAAAATTACAGTTTAAATAAATGTATGCATATATAATTTCAAAACAGCCACTAAAAATGAATTTAGTCAAAATAGCAGTTTTCTCTTCATCAGATGTGTGAAGTGTTAACACATCCCCGCTCACAGCTGAGCCCCAGGCCCTGGGATCCAAAGGCAGAACATTTACCATTTATACTAAAAGGAAATTTCTCTTAGATTTGGTATCTCCTTCCAGACCACCAGTTATCAGAGGTCAAAGCCATTGCTAACCAAGGGTAACTAATTTAACCCTTGTAATGTTGGTTTTCATTCCATTCCAGTGTCTCGGATCTTGATATGTGATCAGGGTTGAAGCAAAACACTGTGTGTGTGTTTGAGTTTGGGTGTGTGGGCGCCTGTGGTTCCCTCCCTCCTTCCTTCTCTTCCTTCCTATCTCTTCCCCTTTTGTGCATATGCTGTAGCGTTTAATTAAAAGGAATCTAGGAATCTGGTAAGCCCTTTGACTTTTTATTTCTGACAAATGAGCAGACTCTTTCTTGATCTTGAACTTATCTCCAGGTTTTCTCAGTTCTGTCTTTGTGGTAGGCGGAAAGTTTAGCCCTGAATTCTGTTAACTATTCCAAGAATTCATGGCGCACTAGGAGGGGAGTTTCTGAGCCTCTCCGATCATCTGAACATCCCTCCTGTGAGAGGTGAAGCATGGGCAGCAGTGGGCCAACTGGAAAGAGGTTGCACAGGCAGGCTGGGCAGAAGAGCTGGCAGGAGCAGAGGGACGGGGTGTGCAGCCTACACGCCAGGTCCCTGGAAACAGGAGAGAAGCAGGGATGGGCGCTGTCCACCATGTTCCCTGCACATCGGTCCACATACACAGTGGGTGTCAAGGACCTGGACATCCACAGCCCAGAACCACGGCACCCATCTTGACTCTTGGCCAAGCAAGATAGTTGCTTGATATTTGTGTTACTATTGTGTTACCTGACAAAAGACATACACAGACATCATTTTGCATGTAAAGTGGATGAAATAACCAATGGTACACGTTTACTTTAAATATCCCAGTGACAAAATTTGGACCAAACATCCAGTTTCAATTAGCTTCACTCTGGTTTATTTTGCAGGCACGTTCATTATTTATTCCCTGAAGAGTGTTGAAATACATAAACTTTTAACCAGTTGTGGTATTACAACCACACTTGATTAATATTCTGTTCATATACAGTGTGGAGGCCATTAGGAAAGTTACGTGTATCTTGGAGGCATGTGCTTGAGGTGTCAAATGAAAGATTTAAATGAAACTTTTAAAAAATCTGAATGATTATGCAATATATACAGCCAAATACTCCCAAGAAAATGTGCTTATAAAAATAAGTTTTATGGAATCAAGCCCCAAATTAAAAACATATTTTGGGGAATAAATTAGCACTTCTTGAGAAATGAAATTCTTTGGTGGGGAGGTAAAAGACAAAGCAAAAAAAGTAAATAAATAAATGCAGAAATGGCTCAAATACAAGAAAAGCCATTCTCCCCCAGGACTGATTTCACCATGGAAATAATGATGCTTACCACGAGACAGGCTGTTTTCCCAGTTCTCTTTTGGAAGGCCCACAAATCGTTTTGTACACAGCCACCCTTATTGGCTCATTCCGGTTCCTATTGGCTTATTTATTTTAAATTGCCAAGTTTAAACCTGTGTTTCTAGGTAAAGTGGCTTTTTAATTTATTTCTCCAATGGAAACTCTACAGGACCAACCTTACTTCCTTGTTTCTGTCTCTTCAAACATTTTAGTCATGGTAGGGGGCAAAATTTCTATTACATTAATGAGATTTCAACAAGCAGATTAAAGAGGAAATATGCCCTTCAGTCTGCTACTTAACAGCATTGCGTTGAGAAGAAATCTCTGTATAAACTGCCCACAAAAACAATAGCCAGGGGGCCCAAATTCCTGTGAGATTGAGTGTGGCTTAATCACAAGGATACCCTGGTCTTGTTTTCCTCTCTCCTTCATCTGATGCTTTATTGAATTATTTCAAGAGAAACCTAGTGTAAAACCTCAGATTATTTGCTTTCTACAGCCCTGGGGACATAACACTGAAAGTTAGGGTTAGCATTGAAATGCCAGAGCCCTCACCCGCAAAGTTATGTGAACATCTTCAAGGTGGGCAAAAATAAATTTTAGAATTATTTTTATGTATAATGAATAAGAACCAAGAGAACTCTGAATTATCGTTACTGACTCCAAACATCAGTCTATCATTTGGATACAAAAGGAGGTTCTTCTTGGTGAACGCTGACGGTCTCTGTGATGCTGAGCTTTATCAGATTATTGGGACACCTGCCATCACAGGAAACTGCTTCCGTCTCCTGTGGTTTCTGATTCTCCAAGCACAAACGAAGGCCGGGGGCAGATACTGAGGCCTGGGGCCACATTGCCTCCAAACTCGTTATTTCCAATGGCACATTCCTCCAGCAAGTGTTCTTTGAGTGTCTACTATAATACTATAAACCAGACATTGTTCCAGGCACTCAGGTTAGACACATCAACAAAACTGATGAACATCTCTGCCTGCGTGGAATCCACATTCTAGTGGGACAGAAGACAATTCCTGACAATCTTGGTCAGTAAATTACTGCGTGTTAGGAGTGATCAGGGGCCACGGGCATAATGAAAGGAGAGAGGCAGGGCAGGGGTGTGGAGAATTCAGGGCCAGGGAGGTGGGACTGTGCGTGGGGTGATGGGTGTCACCAAGGAGAACATGCAGAAGGTTATGTAATTTGAGGCTCAGTGACTCCAACCTGGATGTGACTCTGTATCTCCAGCTGTGACGTCCGTGTTACCCGGCCCGGGGAGAGCGTTTTCCTGAAGGCCCTGCCTCTGTGGTTCTCCAGTGTCTCATGGGTGGTCGGGTGCACCCCCGGTGATCATCCTCTTCCCTTTCATCTCACCTGTTTTCTTGCTGGGCCCTCGGTCACACGGTCAGCTCATTGCTGGTGACCACCCACCCCTGTGCTCTGAGATGGGAGAACTGTCTGTCTTCTCCAGCCCTGCAGACCCCCTCAACTCCAGGCTGTGACGCAGAACTGAATTTTGTAGACAACTTGGGAAAAACAGAGAAGGTTCAAAACAGCTTAAAAATCAACTGCTGTTGGTTTGTCTCCACAATTCTCCAATTCCCTAGCCCCTTCCAGCACAGGAACCCCCAATGAGCCATTGTTCCCTTCTGAAGCACCTGCCCTCCACCATATTGCTATATGTGTTCTCTATCTCCTGTCTGATCCCCAAAACCTACTGGAACTAGGAGGTGACCACTGGCAAAGAACTGGGGTCCTCCCCGTACACCACGCATGTGCTATGCGCCCCTCCCCCCCAATCACCTTCTGTCTCCTTTTCTTCCTTTCCTGTATTTCATTTTTTTGATTCCTTATCTCCTTAAAACACTGGTCTCCCTTTTGTTTCCAATTTCTGTCCCTCTTCATCCTCTGTACAACCTCCATGGGTCAGGGCTTTTCTGATTTGACTTTGTGAATTTTTTTAAAAATTTGTAAGTGCTTTTGAGGTTGCCGAAGATAGTGTGGGGTGGGGAAGGGGCCTCACTCCTCCCTCAGCTGCAGTCTTTCTTAGATTCTCAGTTCCTTCCACCCAGGCTCATCTTCTCTACTGGATTTCTCTGCAGAGACGTCCTGGAGCCCCCCCCACACACACACACACTAGGTCAGGTCCCCAACAGAAACATCATCTCCCCCAAACCTCTTTGCCCTCCAGTGCTGTTATTTTCTCAGATTTTGTCAAGCTGGAAACTTCAGCATCACCTGTCATTCCCCGCTGTAAGTCATCATCCACATACGATTTCACAGTGTCTCTCAAATCTAGTCTCTTCTCTACATCCTATGGTTACGCTTGTGGCCACAGCTCTCTAGGGCAAGCAGATCCCTAAATGGGTTCATTTCCAGTTCCTCTGTGACATTACTGGAGTTACCTTATGTAGACAAATCTTGAGCATGTCCTTGCTTCCATTCATCTCCTGGTTGCCTGGGACCTGGGTGCTGTAGGGCACACAACACCCCTTACAGCGTTTCTCCAGCCTGCCCCTGCCTGGTTCTCTGTATCTCTTTCTCATTCAATTGTACAATTTTCTCTGTCATGTTCCTCTGCTCCTCCTGCATCCAGCCCACTCACCCTACTTGTGAAGCTTCCCCCCTTCCCTCCTTTAGTGCCTATGGCATTTTATGTTAAGTCTTTATTTCCCGTTCACCCCATTTCGATTGTCATCTTCTCGGGGAGTGTCTGTGTCTTAGTCTTGTTTTGCCCACAGTATACAAATCACTTAGTCCCTATAACTTAATGTCTGGGCCTGTGTTCTTTCTGTAAACTCCATGCCTTTTAACATAAGAGAGAGAAAATGACAATCCAGGTATGGAGCGGTTCACACATATTTACATTGTGCAGGAGATTTTGGTTTTATATATGTAGATACGCTGGCATTAAGGATTAAGATGTTTCTGAGGGGTGCTGCGCCCTAGAGTGGCTTTTGAGTAAGTGAAGAGTCAACTGAAAATTGATAGAGTTAGTACTCCTACGTGGTACAAAGCTCGGGGAAGCAGAGAGATCTATCCAGAGGCTTCCTTTCCATCTTGGGTTGGGAAGGCAAACCTGGAAACACCCGGGCAGGGGGCCTGCTGGTTCTCTATGATGTAGGGGATGGGTGGGGAGGAAGAGTCCTGCAGTCTTCTGAGCAGCTAACCGTTAATTGCAAAGCAAAGGTGTCCATGAATTGAAGGATAATTTTTAGGCACTGTTCCCTTCTGCATTCCTACAGGTAAGCTTGGATGAGGTCCAGGGGACATGTCTTAGTCCGTCTTGCCCCGTCAATGTTTAGCACATTCACTGGCATATCATAAACAAGCTTTGAGCGAATAGTGAATGAATGAGTCAGCTCAGCAGAGACGGTGGGCAGATTTCCAAATAGATAATTTTCCCTACTGGCCTGCCTCCTTCCTTTGAGTAGTTCTTGAGATTTTCCTGTGCTTCTGAGATCAGTAGTCACCACCGCTACACACACACACACAAAACTTGCCTTCATCTCTTTTTAACTACTGAAGGAAGGTTCTCCCAGCACTTTTCATGCAAGTCCCTCCCTTAGCGACAAGATGGGTTGAAAACCGTTAGGAAAAACTGTTAGGGAGGGTTCATGGCCATGGATGTGCTTTGCATTGTAGCTGGGTCCCAGAATAACTTCTCTACCTTCTGTCTTCAAAGGAGTCCATTAAAACAAATTCTTGACTTTTCTCCAGATACTAAAAATGTGCTATCCAAACCTATTTGAAATCCAAATATATTTCATGGTGTGTGTTATTATTTTAACGGATACTGTAGTCACCAAACTTACAGTGTCAGCATGCAAGTTCAAGGGCTGTTACACTGCTCAGAATTGGACTTCAGTGATATGGAGGGAGGCTGGCCGCTTTCACAGGGAAGTGAAGACAGAAATTCCCCATTGAAAGTGAAGTCTTATTTTCCATTTGCATTTATTTATTTTATCCTCAAATTTTCAGTTTTCTCATACTCATATGTTTCGATCCTTTGTAAAGAGCAATAGCTATATGGCTCAGGCTCTCTGTGGATTGCCAAGATCACAAAAATTAGGAAGTAAAGGCTAACATTTTATGTATTAGATAATGGTACTCTTGGCTTCCTGCATTTCAAACAAGAAACATTTATATCTACCTTTGTAATCAGAGAGATTTTAAGAAATGAGTGTCCTGTCCTTAGGGCTAGTTATGGTGTGTGTGTGTGTATAGTATGGAGCCCCCTAAAATTAAAATTTCAGAAGTATGCTATTATAAGTATTACTATACCTGTCCAACCTACCTTCTGAAGTTTTATAACAAAGTAAGCACTATTTTGACAACAGGTTGAAAAGCTTAAGTGCTATTAATATGAAGAGAAACTAGCCATTAGCCCACCTTTCTGTTCCTGGCAGAAATCCAAGAAATCCACAGGTGGAAAGATTTCAATGCTCTGGGATGCAATCTGGCTTCTGAAATCTTTACCTGGAAGGTATATGCAGTTGCTGTGGATGGTAACGCTTTCCAGATATGCAGGATTTCTGAGAATGAGCCATGCCCAGGAGTGACAAATTCATTCGGTCCTTGGGACAGGTTGCATTTCACAGCAGCGATCTGGCTCCTGTGTCCTGGCTGCTCTGCTCAGTGTAGGGACCAGAGAGGAGCAGGACAGGGGTGTTAACCGCACCCGCTCTGGGGCCCGTGCTCAGATCAGACACCTTTGATGCTTAGTGTTTGTTGGGTGTGTTCATTACTAAGAGACAAAATCAGGACGTGCCTTCTTGGAGATCGGTTTTCCAAGTGATTTCATTCCATGATTATACAATTAAACTTATCTTGCCTATCTGGATTTGGTATCCTTTTTCTTTTTATTTCTAGAATGACTACTGCTAAACCCTTACTTGCTCTTTCTATTTGGTAATTAAGCCCCTAATCAACTTGCCTAAGGGCAGTTTCCTGGCTTTTGTTGTTATTTGGGCTGAAACAGAGTTGATGCTTCAAAGGATACAATAAAAAATTAAATGTGCCAAGGAACTTTTAGAAACTATGTAAACAGCGTCTTAGAATGTTTGAAGAGTTTGATGAAGTCACGGTACATCTCTATGTAAAACCACGATGGGGTTTAAATATTGGCCCCTCCACAAAAGAAACTTTGAGAAGTTCTTTAACAAAAGTCAGCTTATTAAACTGTAAGAGAAGAGTTACGTTTTTATTTGAGTAAAATAACCTAGAGTTCAGAGAACAAAACTGAAGGAGAACTTGGTTTCTGCAAAGAATTAGAGGCTTATCTTAATCCATCCTTGCTGCAATGACAAAATCCTTTAGACTAAGTAATTTCTAAATAATACAAGTGTATTTCTCACAGTTCTGAAAGCTGGGAAGTTCAAGATCAAGGCAGCAGATTGGATGTCCAGGGAAGGCTTGGCTCTCTGCTGCATATGGAATCTCCTGCTGTGTGGCACACAGGCTTCTTCCAGCCCTTTCATAAGGTCACTGATCCTCTTCCTGAGGGCTCCCTTGTCTTAATTACCTCCTTAAGGCCCCACGTCTTAATGCTGGCAATTAAGTTTCAACATGTGGATTTTGAGGGAGACATATTTAGACCACAGCTGGGCCCTTATTAACACACTTTCAAGAATAGGAATATTTGCTTTTTATATAAATAGTATAAATAATACTAACCAGTCCCCATCACCAAATAGACTCTGTGGGGTTTTAGAGGGGGAGGGTTAACATCTTTATTGAGATATGATTCATATGCTACATAATTCACCCATTTAGAATGTGCAATTCAGGATGTTTTGATACAATAGAATGTCTACTGTATTTTGATACAGTTTCTTTTGTGGAGGGGCCAATATTTAAACCCCATTGAGGTTTTACATGACCATCCAGGGCACTGTAACAAACTGGTCAGTATACGGAGGTGGTTAACATAAGGAACTAGGCCAGTGGTTCTCAACCTTCCTGATGCCGCGGCCCTTTACTACAGTTCCTGTGGGTCGTGACTCACAGGTTGAGAGCCGCTAAACTAGACCTACTATACTGATATGTACATGGGGTGCATGTCTGATCTGTGAAAATTAAGTCAATGTAAGGAGGTGGTCAACTTTGGAGGTTCCAACGTCTGTTCACGATCATGCAGTCATCACCACAATTTTACATTTTCATCACTCCATAAAGAAACCCTTTAGCTGTCATTCCCAATTTATCGATTCACCTCCAGTTGTAGGCAACCATTAATCTAATTTTTTTCTGTATGATTTGCCTATTCTGTACATTCGTGTAAAAGGAATTTTATAACATTGGTTCTTTTTTGGCTGACTTTCATTTAGCATGTTACCACGGTTCCTCCATGCTCTAACAGGTATCTGTACATCATTCCTTTTTATAACACACTTGTGTTTTTAAATGTGAATGCTGATGGCATTCCACTAGTCATACGTCCAGTTTTCCTTGGTGATGTTTTGGGAGGTCATGGGATAGGGATCCTAGTTTAAGCTAGTTAATTTCTGTTTTCTAAATCCAACATTGTAAAGCTATGTGTTCAGTTTTTATTCAGATAAAACATTTACCTTATTAAAGAATATTTACCTTACTAAAGAACTTTGCCTTTCTAATATATAAGAGAAAATAATTTTTATTATTTAAGTATTTATTCATCTATTTATTGATTTATTTTGGAGATAAAGTCTCACTGTTGCCAGGGCTAAAGTGCAGTGCCGTGATGTCATTACAGCTCACTGCAACCTCAAACTCCTGGACTCTACCAACCCTCCTGCCCCAGCCTCCTGAGTAGCTGGGACTATTGCTCTTTTTTGTCTATTTTTGGTAGAGATGGGGTCTCACTTTTGCTTAGGCTGGTCTCATACACTTATCTCAGGTGATCTTTCTGCCTCGGCCTCCCAGAGTGCTGGGATTATAGGCATGAGCCACTACACCTGGCCAAAATAATTTTTTTTTTTTTTTTTTTAGAGACAGTCTCACTTTATCACCCTCGGTGGAGTGCCGTGGCGTCACACAGCTCACAGCAACCTCCAACTCCTGGGCTTATTCTCCTGCCTCAGCCTCCCGAGTAGCTGGGACCACAGGCGCCTGCCACAACGCCCGGCTATTTTTCTGTTTTGCAGTTCGGCCAAGGCTGGGCTTGAACCTGCCACCTTCGGTATATGAGGCCGGCGCCCTACTCGATGAGCCACAGGTGCCGCCCCAAAATAATTTTTTTAATGTTTTATTGTTACAGGTTTAGGGAGTACAAGTTCAGTTTTATGGTACAAGTGGTGAAGTCGGGGCTTTTACTGCAACCGTCACCCAAACGATGTACGCTGTATCCATTAAGCAATTTCTCATCTCTCTGCCCCTTTTTGCCTCCCACCCTTCTGAATCTCCAGGGTCTTTCATCTCACACTCTGTGTCTATGGGTAGCCGTTATTTAGCTTCCACCTGTGCGTACTTGAATTTCTGTTTCTGAGTTATTCCACTTAAGATGATGGCCTCCTGTTCCATCCGTGGTGCTGTAAAGAAAAGATTGTACTCTTTGTTTAGGGATGGATAGTAGTCCATTGTGAATACATACCATGTTTTCTTTATCTGGTCATCTATTGGGGGAGAGTTAGGTTGATTCCATATCTTTGCTATTATGAACTGTGCTGTGACAAACGTTGTGTGTAGGGATCTTTGTGATATATTGATTTCTTTTCCTTTGGGTAGAAATTCAGTAGTGGTATTTCTGGGTCATACAGTAGATCTATTTTTAATTCTTTGAGAAATCTCTGTACTGTTTTCCACCGAGTTTGCACTAATTTACATTCCTTCCTACAGTGTATAAGTATTCCTTTTTCTCCCATCTTTACTAACATTTGTTATATAATTTTGTTACATATTTGTATCTATAAATAGGATTCACATAACTATTAGAGGGACTCTATGTATTTATTCCTTTCAACCAGGAAGCATATTTTTGTTTTTTATTTCACCCTAATTATTCATATTCACAAGTCAGAAATAGGAGATTGCTTTAATTTTATAAATAAAATGCTGTTTTGTGTCCAAAATCTTAAGTCCTTTTGATGTTGTCCTGTATAATTTTATAGTTATATCAGAAAAGTGAAAGATGCCTGTATATTTTTATTAACCAGCTTGAATTGAAACAGTCATTTTGTGAAGTCTTGAGCAGACCCCTCCCACAGCACAGCTGTTATACAGGTTTTTAAATAATCTGTTAGGAAGATGGATGGGTGCCACCAAAACAATTTAAATTATTTTATTTATCTAAAATTAAGGTGCATATAGAGATATAAAGCCTATGTCATTCCTGATAGTCTGTGAGTCGTGGTTTTTTTTCAATTTCTGCCTAGCAAAGCCTTTTGGGAATCCAATTACAAGGTATCCGTAATGTAATTCATGTCATGACAGTTGTAAAACTTTTCAAAAAGTGTTGTTTATCAAAGAATACACGAAACAAGAAGGAATAGGCCTTATTTCAGATAGAGAGATGAGAGATTCTTACAGGGAGTTTTCTTTCCAGGCAAATCATTTTGATCTTTCTTGTAAATAAGTTTTAATGTACATTAAATTTTAATAGATTCTAAGTCATTATTCCTTTTTCTTCCTTTTCAGAAGTATCTCTGGACTACTTGGTAAAGAGATAGTAGTAACAGACTTATAATATAAAAAGTCAGGAAGCAAATTAAAAATTGAGCTGTCTTAAAATTGTTTATTTCTTTATATGCCATCTTATGCCAAGACGGAAGGCGGCTTTCTTAACATTTTCTCTCAGCAAATCTATGGAAGTTTCAGATTATTGAATCCTGTTAAATGTATTCATTAACTTAAGCTTATTTATGAGCTGACCTGGTAACAATGTGTAAAGATTTGGTATCTCTCATTTGACGTTCTGAGATGGAAGTACTTCAGTTTGGTTTTCTTCCTTTTCAAAATATAGTCATGGCATCCAAAGGTAATATATTCGGGGATCAAGATGGAGAAATTTGGCAAAGGCGTGAATCAGCTACAGCAGAGGGCATAGCAGGCAGGTCCGCCGCCAGCCAGGGACTCACCAGTGGACATAATGAACTGCAAGCCCATGATGCAGTTCCATTTTCTTGGATGTTTCTATAGGAAACAGTCTACTCCTGAGCAAGAGCGAGACCCGTCTCTACTGGAAATGGAAAAAAATGGCCAGGTGTCCTGGTGGACACCTGTAGTCCCAGCTACACAGGAGGCCTAGGCAAGAGGATCGTGTGAACCCTGGAGTTGGAGGTTGCTGTGAGCTACGACTCCCTGGCACTCTACCCAGGGCACAGAGTGAGACTCTGTCTCAAAAAAAAAGAAAGAAAGAAAGAAAGAAAAGAAAAGAAACAATATACTTCTTATGCCCTTCTTTTCTTTTCTATTAAGGCCATACCGTGTGTGCACGTTGGTGTTCATGTGAGAAGAGAGAGCATGTGTGTTTGAAAACCATGGCCATGTATTTGGCTTTTACATGTACCTTGTGCTGTGCTAACAACTTGGCACAGTAGTTTGTAGACATCTTTTAAATGGTGAAACAGTTGTGTTTATTTGAGAAATATATCCTGACAAAAAGGCTGATGTATAATGTATATGCCTTGGGGAAGGGGGTGCGATGTCACTTGAAGGGGGTTGAGCAATTTTTTGTTTTGCTTTTTTGTTGTTGCATTCCCTAACTTCACTGTTTTCAGATGTACTTTATGGTAATATAATATTTTCATTACAACAGTGGAAGGAGTTTACCTTTTTGATGTCAGGAAGCTTGCTGATTTAAAGAGCAGACAGACTGGAGGCAATCAAGTGTCCGTTGATTAGCGAAGTAAGCTTGGGCGGAGTTGGACGGGGGTGCAGACCTGTCTCGCGCTTGCCTCTGAGCCACGTGACTTCTGAAGAAGTCACTTAGAATGAAGGATGTTTACTGATCCAGAGAACTGTGCTTTCTGAGTGGAAATCAGGGGAGAGTCAGGCTGGGAGAGAGGACGCAGAAAGAGAGCAGAAGTGGCTTTCCCAGCTTCGTGACCCGCACGAACGGCAGCTTTATTTGGAGAGCTGAGAGCATTCTGCGGCCGTGGACTGCGTCCGTCCGTTTCATCTGGAGGGTCAGGAACAGACCCAGGGAAAACTGCCTGCTCTGAGTTAATGGTGAAATAACAAAGTGAGAAGAAAGGACCCTGATTAGCTCAGTGAAGTCCATTGTGGGCTTCCATTTTGCCGCTAGTGAAAGAAAAGCTCCACTTTCCCTTTTTTTTCCCCCTCTGTAGCTTGCCAAGCCCCCTTGGTGGACATTCAGGGCTGGGCTTCCCAAGCAGAATTCCTTAATAGAAAGAAGCACCCACTTTCGGCCTCCCTGATTGCCAAGCCAATTGGTGATTTCTCCCACCTGTCTGTGGCCTTTTCAAGCCTGAGAGGCCTGGAAGAGATAAGAATATCCGCCCTTGGTTCATTTTGCTACAGACTGATCACAATTAGGAAATACTACTTTGTTTACAGTGGGTTGGGTCAGCTCCCAGTGCCCCAGGGCCAATGTTTACAGTCCCAGTTAGAAAACTGAAGACACGACTCACCAGGAAGCCTTCCAGGGAAATAGCTTGGTCTGGGTGTCACCCTCCTGTATTTTCAGACAGGGACAGTTCAGAGTGGCTGTGTTGAGGGAGTTGGCACGCGGCCTTGTAATTTACACCATCTATCTCTTTCTGACTTGGGGGCCCTCTGGCAAATTGCGTGTCTATGTGTTGGATTAGTTTGGAATTTAATCATGCATTATTTTTCTCTCCAATTAAATTATTTATATATTTGATTAACGTTTTCACTGCTAGGAAGTCAAATTTTCGATGAAAACTACAAATAAATGCATGCCCATTGAATTTCAGGCCAGCTTCACACGAGATCAGTTCATCTGTTGAATGTTAAGAGTTCACTGTGTATTACTTATCTACTTTGGGTTTTGGTGAGAAAAAGAATCCGTATGTTTTCAACCCAGTTTGGGAAATGATGCAGACAGTGGCATGTGCCTGCTGATCTCCTGTCTTCACTGGCTCCTTTTTGTAGCTCGGGGTCTGTCCTCCTGCCTTGCCTTTTCTCTGGCAGTAAAACACACCTTCTAATTTTGCTTTTTCAGGCTTTAGAGCTAACCTGACAGGTGCTAGCACAGGAGCATTTTATGAGGCAGCACTCTGTGGCCCATGAGCCACATCTAGCTGCTTGTTTTTGTACAGCTTCTCAGCTAAGAATGTTTTTTTTTTTTTTTTTTGAGTGTTATTAGGTCGCCCTCAGAGTGCTGTAGCATCACAGCTCACAGCAACCTGTAGCTCAAGCCATTCTCTTGCCTAGCCTCCCAAGCAGCTGGGACTACAGGCGCCCACCACAAAGCCTGGCTTTTTTTTGGTTGTAGTTGTCGTCGTTTAGCTGGCTCAGGCCGGGTTTTAACCTGCCAGCCTGGGTGTATGTCCCTGGCTCCAAGCTGCTAAGATGTTTTTGTCATTGTTGTTGTTTGAATTTTGTCCCCCCCTCGGTAGAGTGCTGTGGCATCACCAGCAACTTCAAACTTTTGGGCTCAAGTGATTCTCTTTCTTCAGCCTCCTGAGTAGCTGGGACTACAGGCGCCTGCCACAAATCCTGTCTTATTTTTAGGGATGAGGTCTTGCTCTGGCTCAGGTTGGTCTTGTACTTGTGAGATCAGGCAATTCACCGACTTCGACCTCCCAGAGTGCTAGGATTACAGGTGTGAGCTACCACACCCGGCCCAAGTATGGTTTTTATGGTTTTAAAAAATTAGAAGAAAAATTTTCAAAGACTATTTCATGATACATGAATATTTTCCACATCCATAAATGAACAAGTGACCTTTTAATCTACATGGTGTCTGTGGCTGCTTAGGGACCCACAAAGCCTAGAATATTTACTATCTAGCTTTTTCCATTAAATGGTTGCCAACTGCTCTTATTCATCACCCTAATTTTACAGAGGTTCTACTTAAAGCCCAAAGACGAGATCGCCACGTGCAGAGGAGCACAGCTCAGCAGATATTGGCCTAGGACCCGTCTTCTGATGCTGTCCCCTGCCCTGCCCACTGTGATGTGGGTCTGCCTTCAGATACGCCCTCTGAGCACTCACTACACAGGCCAGTGCAGCTTTTGAGAAGAAAGTAAATGTTTAGAACACATGGACATGTGAAGTCTACAATTTCTTAGAATTTTATTTTTCACTTGAAATCCACCTCTAGGAAGTACTTTAAGCTTAAAACACATTTGAACTATCCAAGCAGGCAAAACGAGGTCTCCCTGCTACCTTATGATATTGACGACCTCCTCTGCGCAGCATCGGGGCTGTAAAGAAGAGCAAGATAACCTGGTCTCCACCTGCAGGGTCATAGAACACTGTGGTCCCAATGCCAAGTTTGAACTCAAAGAGCAGTTACAGAAAATGACCAACACATGTTAGCTGGGACTCAGATCTAGGGGACTCAGGGCGGAAGGTGAATATTTGCTTTCTGGAGAGAAGTTTCTTTAACTGTCCAGTACAAGTTCCTCCCCACCCGCCCCATGGGGACAGCACCGGGTGCGTATGCTTGCTGGTTGGCTCGGGACTCCCGCTGCTCAGATTCCACTTACTATCCCAGAGGCAAAGGGCAATGAGCAGGTCTAAATAGGAAATAATTAGGACTTTTCCTGTCACGGCCCTCCTGAGATCCTAGCCAGTCTCCCCTGTTCACGGCAGAGCCCTCAACTCCAGTGTAGGCAGAGTCTGCAACTTGCGGTTGCTGTGTGTTCAGTTTAGAGCCTTCTTTATGTCGCCAGCATGACCTGGCAGGCTGGTGGCGCTCCTTCTGTCACCTGAGGGTCCAGGAGGCCTCGTCCCTCTGGACCTCGAGTCTGGCTCCTCCGGTGTGTTGAGCAGGACAGGAGGGGAAGAGAAAGAGTCTGAGGTTCTTATTTCACTGGCCACTGTGGCGCCTCCCCCAGGTGGCCCTCCCAGCTCTCCTGAGTGGCACCATTTAGCCCCATGGCCTCTTCCTCCAGGGCCAACGTGCAAACAAGGCCTGGCTTTCTCATCGGGCTCCCTCCAGGGGCACCCTCACCCCCACCGCTGCAGACCTGACCCAGCGTGCTGCATTTTAGACGGGCCCTGGCAGCCGGCCCAGCCCCACTTACCTCACTAGTACGCCCTTGACCCGTGAAAAGCAGGCGCCCTCTCACCATTCCCGGCAGTGACAGTACCCGGGGCCTGCTGCCTTTGCGTTGCCACGTCCCTCCTGCTGTGTGTGAGCTGCCTCCTGTTCCTCAGAGGCCCCGCGCTCTGTTCTCCCTCAGTGCCATGTGTCTGCGGTGGCGTCCTTCCCTGCACACAGGAGGACCCCCCCCCACTACTCCTTCAGGTCCTGCCAAAAAGGCTGCCTCATCGGAGGAGCTGACCCTCCTCCCCGACGCTCCACGCTGATGTAGGACCCTCCTGTTGTAGGTTTTTATAAAACCCTGTTATTTCCCTTCACGATGCTTATCACAGGTATAATTGTATAGTAATTTAAGTCATTATGTGTTTTCCTCCAGTAGACTGTGATTTCCTTGGGGCAGGAATCATGCCTGCCGTATTCCCCAGCACGTCCTCGTGAAAGCATCAGAGAGAAAAGAAATGCTGTGGCCCATGTGTTCCTTTTGTTGCGCTCAGCAGAGAGGATTCCATGTAGATACCTTTTAAATCCCTTTGCAGGTTTGATAGTGTATTCTTTCAAAATTTAACCAACTACTTTAAATTATCATTGTTTAGGGAGCAGGTAGAATGAAGTTGAATTAAGGTAAACAAAAGCATAAAGTGTAACGTCTTTTGCCCAGTGAAAGTTTCGTTCACATGAGTCAAATCAGTTCAGCAAACGTTGGCCAAGTACCAGGATACTGACAGTTACTGGGAATTGGCGAAGACGTGGGTCTGTCTCTGAGGAATGAGCTTAGCTCACCTCGTAGTTCAATTTCCCAATGTTAGATTTTCTTCCCTTCTCATTTTATTCCTCCCTTTTTCCTCTCTTCCTCACTCTCTGCTTTCTTTTTCTCCCTTCCTTTCTTCCATGCACGTTACTCCAACAACCCAAGCTTTATTTCCAATAACTTGGAAAACCGAACCAATCGCAATCTGTAGGGCACAGTTCTGTGTGATCACTTATTTTTCTTTCTGGAAAGCAGCATTCATAGGGCCCTCTGTTTCGTGGGGCTTAGTTTCCAAGGCTGGGCTTTGGCGCACATTGGGAAAACCCTGGGTAATACACACGGGCTACAAAGGTGTACTGGAAGTATAATTTTAAAGACTCCCTTTCCAGCTCATCTGTTCTTTTCACATCTGTGTGTGCATCATTGTAACTTTTCAGAAATGCTCACGCAGAGGGCACTTGGCTGTTGATGGGAAACCACATCTGTTTGTCACAGAGCTGCTCTACCACTGTGTACAGGAGTGACTGTGCTGGTTAGTTTGACCCTTTCAGAGCTTCTGACAGTGTGCCACTTGGGTGCCACCAGGTGCCACTGTCTTATGTTCTTCACGTTTTCTGGAAGCTCCCTAGTATAGGTGATGGAATAATAATTTCTTTTCTCTGCCCTCATCCAGTTTTAAATTCCAAAAACAGCACCCAAAGAGCAGTTTTTTAAAAATAAAACTTTATTTTTTTTCCTCCTAAAACTGTGGGCCACCCCCAAAAACAGCACCCAAAGAGCAGTTTTTTAAAAATAAAACTTTATTTTTTTTCCCCCTAAAACTGTGGGCCACCTAGTGGAGTAACTGGGAAAGGGCCTCTCTGAGGACAGAATTTTCCCTGCAGGCCCCTGAGACCACTCCTTTGCGAGCAGAGCCCTTGCAGGAAAGTAAAGGTTGTGTCACCACCAGACAGTGTGTGGAACCACTGAGAGCGTTCTCTTCCTAAGCAAATTTCTTAATGATATATTTCCATGTATAATTCAGACAGTGCTTCCAATAGCCTTAAATTAAGGCAAATAAAATGCAGCATCACCATCAGAGAATAAAAACCAACAGCATCAACCTGGGATACAAATGTTCTCAAGAGTCTATCACTGGATATTTCCATCATGTGCTCAACTTACTGAGATTGGTCTTAATTTGACTCTGAGTTAAGAATCTCTTCCTCCGGTGCTGTGGTAGTTTTCTCGTGTCTCCCAATTATAGGGTGGTGGACATATTAATCCAAGAAACTAGATTTAAGAAAATGATTCTAAAACTTGGAATTGGTGAGGAATGCAGTGAGTTTCATCTTTAATTTTAAAACCTGATCGATAGAATTTTTTATTTTTGAGACAGAGTTTCACTGTGGCACCCTTAGTAGAGTGCCGTAGTGTCACAGCTCACAGCAACCTCAAACTCTGGGCTTAAGCGGTTCTCTTGCCTAAGCCTCCCAAGTAGCTGGGACTACAGGTGCCCACCACAACACCTGGCTATTTTTTGGTTGTAGTTGTCCTTGTTTAGCGGGCCTGGGTTGCGTTCGACCTGCATGTAGCCGGTACTCTAACTGCCGAGCTGTGGGCGCAGAGCCTGAAGGCACTTTTGGTTTTCTTGTTCCTCGCTGCAGAATTGTACATGTGTGTGCGTGTCTCTGTTTGTGTTCCCTTTTTCAAGTGTGAGCCGAGGTGCCAAGCTAAGGCCAAGCACGTGTGAGAGCTGAGAGCATCTCTCTGCAGCCGCCTAATCTTGACCTTTGGCAGAGGAGAAACAGCAGAGGCTCGGGGAGGTCAGGAGGAGTTGGCCCCATCCCACACCTAGCTGGCTGCAAAACCAGACCTGAGCTCTGCTTTTCAGCCGCTCGGGGACTGCTTTCTGCGGTGCCAGGCTCCCGCCCCACAGGGTCACTCCTGCTGGTTAGGGAACGTGTGTATACAGCTCACCAAGAGTAAATCTGCTGGAGAAATGACCTGACTTGATACAAAGAATCTGTAACAGGGTAAAGCGCTTCATGTCATCCATAGGACTCAAGATGGGGGCATTTTTAATACTTCCTTCTGTTGCCTTCAGAAATGAGGACGACGTTTCCATTTGATTTCTGTCTCTTTTCCCAAACGCCAGCATATAAATAATGACCACATTCATGGAGAGAAGAAGGAGTTTGTGTGCCGGTGGCTGGACTGCTCGAGGGAGCAGAAACCCTTCAAAGCCCAGTACATGCTGGTCGTGCACATGCGGAGACACACGGGCGAGAAGCCTCACAAATGCACTGTGAGTACAGAAGGCTGGGGCGGCTTGGGGCGGCGTGGGGTGTCCTCTCCCCCGAGCAGGTCCTTCTTTATACTCTTAAGAGCTGCTCTCCACACTGACGACTCCAGCCGTGGGGAGGCGTGGTGGGGAGGCGGGAGAAGTGGGCTATAAATTTTATCCGGAGATGTTAGACAGCGCAGCTCTGCAGGGTGTGGGGGCAGCCAGCATTGAGAACTGGGACAAGGCCTCATCGCCTACTCAGCACAAGGGCTCACGGTGCCAGGGGACTCAGAAGGCGAAGGGAGGTGCCAGCAGCCTCCAACTTCCAGAGTTGACCCTTATCTCAGCACCCCATCTTAAAGTCTCTCCTTGCTGTCCTAGTGAGTCCCCATGGGACAGGGTAGGCCTGTGGCATGGCTGGGCCTGCTACGCGGCTAAGCATTTTCCCACTGCAGTGCCCACCAGGCACCGGGCATTGCTCATCCCTGGTACTTTACATCTTAAAGGCCCTTTACAGGCATTATCAAATTCCAAGTCTTTGTATAGACACAAGGCCATATTAATGAACTTTGTGCTGAATCTGAAATCAGTGGGAATTCAAGGAGATCAATGAGCAGATAATGGAACCCATTGTCCACATCGAGCAGTCTATTAGAAAAAAAAAACTTCAGGACTCTCACTGGCACTAAAAACACTTTATGTCGACCTGCACCAGGCCACATCTGAATCCCATAAAGGCAGAGTTTACTGGACTTTTTGTTCCTTGGTTTTGAAAAGTTGCTGACCTTTGATACGTCCGTTTTTTCATCAACTTTGAGGATGGTTGGGCATGAGCTGCTGTTACTATTGTGCGGAGTAATCCAGATTTACCTGTTGTCTTCAGTTTGAAGGTTGCACAAAGGCCTACTCGAGACTAGAAAACTTGAAAACACACTTGCGATCTCACACTGGAGAGAAACCATACGTCTGTGAGCATGAAGGCTGCAACAAGGCTTTCTCAAACGCCTCCGATCGGGCCAAGCACCAGAACAGGACACATTCCAACGAGGTCAGTGTCCTCCACAGGCCCAGAGCTCGTGGGGAGAGACAGAGAACTCCATGGGGTGTGAGCATGGAACCGTGTGCTGTGTTCCATGTTCCTTTCCTCTTGGCCGTTCCTAGCTTGAGTGGGTTCTGACCCTGCAGGTGAAGGCTTGGGCCTCAGAGATGGGGCTAAAACCTGGGCCTTATTGGTGAGTAATGCAGATGAAGGGGAAACCTCTTAAAACCCCTGGGGAACTTCATTTGTTCTTCTTGTTCCTAACTGCTACCTACTGGTCAAACAGGAAGAGCATTTAATTTGGAATTATATCTGCTTGCTGTGCCCAAAGTAGCATGAATTTTATATAAAGGATGACCTTATAAGCACCCAGGATGGATTCAGCTGCATTTTGGCAGCTGACACCTTACTGCTAAGGCACCACTTTTATTTGTTTTCTCCAGGGGGTATCTTCAAATTCATTATGTCGAGAAAGACTTACAGGGCAGCTAGACTTTGCTAAGTAAGATTTCCAGACTTCTTGCCGCTCTAGCTCAAATTCCGACTTCTCTATGAAAGCTTCTCTTGAACATATCAAGAGATTGACAAAAAGATATCCCACATATTTGGGGTAGAAATAGGATAAGTAACTGGAATTTGTTAATATGAGACATAGTTGGCCCCACAAAGTGCATCATCAATTTGTTTGAAATGTGTTAGAGAAGGAATATTTTGCACACATAAGACCTTGGAGTGGCTGTCATTTGAACTCACCAGATGCAAGTCAAGCTCATTCACAATCCTTTGGATGGAGAGTTGAGGGGAGAGAATCTGGTGAAGACAATGTGAGCCATTCCACCCAGTGGCCATTTGGCCATAAGACGACAAAGACAGTTCTCACCCCATTTTGTTTCAGCTAAACTGATAGAGCAAAAACATCTCTAAGGAGATTAACCACACTCCCTAAAAAGCACACTCACACACAGACTCAAGTGCGTATATATCAACTCTTTTTGAAAAGATCGCGGTGGAATAAGGAAACTCAAGTCACTTGGAGTCTCTTATTATTGACCATTTGAAGACATTTTACAGGAAATGCCACATCTCCATTTTTCTGTCAAAAATGTTTTACTGCATGCAATACTGCAGTATAATCTGTTTTGCTTATTTTGTACAAACTTTCAGGGAGTCTAGAATAGGCAAGTCCATAGAGACAGATTAGTGGTTGCCAGAAACTCAGGAGACAAGGAGTAGTTATGGTTCCTCATGGGTTCAAGGTTTCTTTCTGGGGGTGGTGAGGATATTCTGGAATTAGGTAGTGCAATGATCGCACAACTTCTAGAATGTACTAAATACCATGGAATTGTGAAATTTAAGAGGATTATTTTTAGGGCATATGAATTATGTCTCCATCTTAAAATTTTAAGGGGTTCTGACTTAGAACTTAATTAATATAGTTAACTATATTTGATATAGCTAAGTATAATTTTGACTATACATTTAAAGGGTATTCATTACTATAGATTTTATTCTTTTCTATTACTCTGGAGAAGTATCAGCAGTGGATGTGTTAGGATTAAATTACATATAGATAAAGATAATTACCGAGCTTTTTTATCTTTTATGGACCCAGAATATTTGCACGTTTGTTTGCTTTTATTAAGTGGGTGATAGTTGAGCTTGTGTCTTCTGTGAGCTAAAAAGACCAAACTATGTGAGAATTGAGTATCAGTTATGAGATTAAGAGATGTCATTATCAAGAATATCATTTACCAAGGTTGAGCAATTGATTTAAATTAGTAACCTTGATCAGAAATACACAATTAAAATTTTGCTTACAAACATGTAAAGCATATTTCTCTCCTCTATATGCAGGACTTTGCCCTTGCATATAAATGATGGACATTCTCCAATACATCAAAATTAAGTTTGTCCAGGAACTCCAGATCTACACACTCATATAATCCTCGATAAATCAGATTATTTGCTTTCTTATTTGCACCTTAATTTATTCACTAAGCAAATACTGACCCCTGGTTAAGTTCTGGGCTATCGTGCTAGTCTAGGTGGGGTAAAGGCTATAATGGAATAGAACGGGAAGGGGATAATTTCTGTTCAGGGATGCTGTTTTGTCACTGCCAGCCCTCAGGCTCTCTTGTCCATTTAAGGCCACTGGGCTCTAGCAGTGACCTCTGATGGGACACTGTACCCCAGAACACAGAGCTCATGTCCCTCCCGAAGATACCATTAAACGCGTTTCTGTAACTGCTGATTCTGTTTAATCTCCTCCAGAAAGCTCCAATGGCTCTATCTTCTCTATAGGAAAAGTGTAGATGCTTTAAGCTTATAGAAGCACTTGTTCTTACCTGGCCCAAGCCTGTCCTTCCAGTACTGACCTGTCACTACCATAACCAGAAACAGAATCTCCCCACCAGCCTGTGGGTGGAGCTCCCTGTTGACATGCATGAAGAAGTTCTGCCACTGGACCTTTGCACAGGACACTTTTCTGGCCCTCTCTTTTATCCCTCAGTATCTGGACCTCCTTTCAAGCCCCACCTAAAATGCTTTCTCCTAATAAAAGCTCCGTTTACTGAGTGCTTACTGTATTCCATTCATCCTGATAAGCACTTGATGAACATGGTGTTATTTAACATTTACCATAACCCCAGGAGCGGGCATTACACCCAGATACAGAAACTTGATAACTGATGCTTCCCATGATCATCCCAGCTGAAAAACGATCCCGCCTCTGTCTGCCTGCTTACGTAGCATTCACACTTTACATTGTAGGTAATTACACTGCCTTATTTTTCCTACCAGATTTTATATTCCTTAAGATTAAGTCCTGTTGTATGCACCTGTGTGGCCACAGAAACTTTCATGTAATAGGGATCATTAGTTTATCAAAAATAATTATTTGGGTAAGTTCTACAAAGTCAATAGAAGAAGTATCAACTTCCTTGGACCAAGTCCTATCAGTGTAGAACAGGGGTCCTCAAACTATGGCCCACGGGCCACATGCGTTGGTGTGGATTGTATTTGTTCCCATTTTGTTTTTTACTTCAAAATAAGGTATGTGCAGTGTGAATAGGAATTTGTTCATAGTTTTTTTTTTTTAAACTATAGTCCAGCCCTCCAACAGTCTGAGGGACAGTGAATTGGCCCCCTGTTTAAAAAGTTTGAGGACACCTGGTGTAGAGAATCAGAAAGGTAACAACTATGCTGAAAGTTGGAATACCCAACACATGAAAAATGGGCCCCTCAGTTAAGTCTGACAGCATTCATCTTAGCTTCTAATTATGTTTTATTTCAATCATTGATCACCCCCAAATTTAGGGACAAGCTACACGAGGGGTTAATATGTTTCGTTGATGTTTTGTTTTGAAGTGCAGATTTCCTAAAACTAACTGTGTTCTTGTGAATTTTTGTGGCTGGATAACGTATATGTTCACACGCAAGGGCACCTGGGCGAAGGTGGACTTGGACGGGCTGCTGTTGATGGGTGCAGGAGCTGATGAACAGCTGTATGTTCCTTCCACATTAGCTGTGCCTTCATTTCTAGGGAAACCCATAACTCACACATGCATTTATTTATAGGAAGAGTGGCTCTTTACACACGTAGTGTGGCCAGGCTTCATGTTCTCTCTCCCCTTCTGGGGTTTACACCCCTGCCCATACATCCCTGGCCGCCCGCTGATGAAGCAGCCTGTCACCGCAATGCCTTGAGCAAGCATAGTGACCGTATCAGAACGCTGTAAGGTAATGGCACTAATCGTCAGAGCCATTCTTCTGTCGCTAATGCGTAGAATTTGATGCGCTCATTTTATACATATGGGGCAAATCACACAAGCTCCTGAATAGACGTAATTCATAGTTAATGGGAATCAATTCTACCTAAAGGAATCTCAAATTTGGAGGTGAAGCATCTCAGGATAATTTTCGGGATCTTTGCCTTACTGCATTAAGACATTTCAGCATTTTAGGTAGCACTCAGTCTGTTCTTGGCTTTTAGTGAAAAAGCATCTTTTAGACATAAATTCTACAAGACCCAGCATCTTTTTAAATATAATGGGTGTATTACATTAATCATGCTTTTTATGATGCTAGCTTACCTAATAGCTCATTTTCTATACAGAGATACAAATATTACTTACAAGCATCTAGGAATATATTTTATTTCATGCCAAGTGAGAAAAATCCCAATTCTGATGAGCACAGGCCCAGTCTGTGATTTGAGGAATTAGTCAGCTATATGCATCTGTGTAATTTTTAATAACTATATCTTTAGGCTGGATCATTGACCTACATAGAAAATGATATTAGCGTACAATCATTTTCAGGCCTTGGTGAGTACTCAGGAAAAGAGCACGGACCAGGAATCCCGGCCGCAGCGCATTACACATCAGCCCTTCATGGTTCATGATGAGTGTCTGTGGCCAGCCAATAACAGGACTTTCCAATTTTAATATCAGAAAGGTTCTGGATATTTTGATCCTTGGACATCCCCACACAGTGGTAATGCTACCCAAAGGAACGCATTTCAGTGACACCTAACAAGGAGAGGCTATAAGCAATTTTTTGATTATGCCTATTTGTATGTAGCAAACTTTCAAAGGGGGCCGAGTGATACTAGATCTCAAAATCAGGATATCCATAAGAAATTTCTTTACGCAACCTCTTCTGAAAGGTATGCAGCGTTCTCCTGATTAGATGATGGGTGTCTTTTAAGCCTTCCCCCATTGTCACCATCACCATCTTCCTCATTAAATATCTATCAAGTACCTACCGTGGTGCCATGATACTTCTTCCTACTTACAGAATAAAAGCTGTTAAGAAGAACATCAAGGCAATTTACACATTCTTAGTTCTCCCTGAGTTCGCTCTAAAATGATAATCTATTACAGCTATATTCTGTGGGTGTGGAGTAAAGTCCAAATGGCCTTCCTTAACCCAAAGGCTCATGAAAGTATTTTGTAAGAATTAAAAATGTTACAAGCAACCACAAAGTACTGTGGGGCTGGGCACAGGCACTTTCATAACGCTGTTAACTCGTTCTTATGGCATTTGGCAGAAACCATACGTGTGCAAAATCCCAGGCTGCACGAAGCGTTACACAGACCCCAGCTCCCTCCGGAAACATGTGAAGACAGTCCATGGCCCAGAGGCTCATGTCACCAAGAAGCAGCGAGGGGACATACATCCTCGGCCCCCACCCCCACGAGATTCCGGCAGCCACTCACAGTCCAGGTCACCTGGCCGGCCGACTCAGGGAGCCCTTGGGGAGCAGAAGGACCTCAGCAGCACTACCTCAAAGCGGGAAGAATGCCTCCAGGTGAAAACGGTCAAGGCGGAGAAGCCCATGGTATGTCATTCATTCTCCTGATCTTCCCAGAGCATATGTGAAAGAGGGTCAAGACTGCCCCATCCTCCCTGCATCAGGCTCCCTCTGAACTGAGGAGGCCATGAGCCCAGGGACCTACATTGCTGACTTGAACTTGATCAGGTCACAGCGTCTCCGGGTTTCCTAACCGACTTGTACAGTTGATCCAGACCCATACCACTGGTATGGAAGGCAGGCACTGTTGGGCCTGGCTGGAATGCAGAATCATGTTTCCTACTGTCTTTGCCTGGGTGACCCCAAGATAGGTAAACCACAGTTCTTATTCTTTAGGAGTCTCAAAGTCCAGTGGGATAGACTGAAAAACAAATACATAGCCGTCAGTGTGACGGGGCCGTGTAGAGGGTGTCCGAGAGAGGAAAGAAGCTGCCAGTGCACTTAGAGGCCAGAGGGGGTGGTCATTCAGTGCTCGTGGGGGGCAGGCAGGGCAGGAGCACAGAGAGGTGAGGTGGGACCAGCACAGCATCACTGCGGTTGGTTTTTCTTTTTTTAAGAAGTCACTCCAGTACTAGTTTACGATTGGGTAAACTGGGGGTCATTTCTGCAGCTGTGCATGAACCAGGGAGGCTTAGAGCCATGGAGAGATGTAGGCACACACCTTTATGGTTTGGTGACTAACAGGATGGGTGGGTTCTCCTCTTTCAGCTTCTTCCAAACTTCAGTTGGTGACTTCATATATGTGCTTTTACAAAACACCTAAACATTTCAAAAGGAAAACAAGAAAAATTAAAGGAGTGGTTCTGAGAGGAGGTTCAGTACATTTGTATTTGGCCATGTGTATAATGGATTGAACTATGCGGATATATTGAGTTCTAGGCTGTCATGCTGATGACTTGTGGAGGAAGTGACTTAGATAGAGGTTGCATACTTAGATTTTGAATACATGTGATCTGGCAAGCAGACACATGCTTAGTTAAAGGAAGAGTTTTCTTAAAATTAGAGCAGTCCAGCAATTGAATTGGCTTCCTATGAATTCATAAATGATGTCACTGTATAGCACATCATATAGGCAGGAAGTAATGCACAAACAATTCCACCATCAGCAGGGTAGGTGGGAAAGTACATTTTAATGGCTTACTAAGTTTGTCTCTGAACTCGTAAGAGTCTTAGAGAATGACAGTAAGTCTAGCCAAAAATAATGCAAATAGACTATCCAGATTTATCATTATTTCTCAGTGGGTAGCTGTACTTTGCTTTAAAAAAAAGCACCAGAATAAAATGTTTATATATGTATTATGACTGGTTGCTGTATATTTTAAAATTAATCAGTTCATAAACTGTGTTTTATATACTTTTTTTGGAGGAGTCCACATACCGACTCCTAAAATAAAGTCCACCTATATAGTAATTGTGCAGAACATTCAATATTTTATCCTCCAGTGTTTAATGAAGTAAGGAGAGTGAATCTGTACCCTTGTAGATAATGTCATTGAAAGATGAGATTTGATGTTCTTGGGACATCCTAAGGGCCCAGAATCCCTTGTACCTTTAATGTACATCCCTAGCTTAAGAAGACTTGTTATAGTCTCTCCAAACACTCATTGTTTAAGAAGAAATTGGTAGAAGTAAAAACCTAGAGTAATTTGGCTTAGTGACATTGAAATGCCCCAATGTGTAGAATATTTTATAAGGTAATTTCAATCATAGAAATACAGCACTAGAAGACATCATAGAGGTTGAAATTAGGCCCCATATTTTTATAGGTGAGGAAACTGACATTGAGTGAGTTTAGTAAGTTAATCACATTTCCACGATAGATGATATGTTTGTAAGTATAACATATTTAAATGTAAGTAGATATCTTTATAGACATTGACTAAGTGCACGGGATTTACATTTCTAATATTCTTTCTTTAAAACATGTCTTTGATTTTATCATCATGCTATAAATTAAATTTTTTCTTCTTTTTTCTTATTAATGCAACATCTCTTCTGTCTAATGCTCCTAAATGTCTTGTTCTCACTTCCTAAGGACAGTGGGTAATAAGGTGAGGGAATTTTGTCTTCTCTGTCTTTTTTGTTTTGTTTTGTTTTCATTTTAACATTTGACCTTTTCGGTTTCATTTTTCTTCAGTTTTGTGGCTTTGTGACATCTTTGGTAGTGAACATTACTCAGATGTGCTTCAAATATGGAAGCAATGTGTTTTCAACATTCGGCATGTGGAAAATGTGCAGTTATTTGGTGAAATTCATTGTTCTATTTGTTTAGGTTTTCATGATCAATCACACTGGGGCCGACCAAGCAGATGTTCTCAAAAAACTATTTTAATGATTACACCGATAAGTGTAAATTCATTCTTGGGCCAGATATGCAACACCTTCTTGCAGGAAGGTCTGGACACACTTGTGTTGTTAGCAACTTAATCTCTATTTAAATGTCTGAGCCCCCCAAAGCAGTTCTCTAATTGTAAGTGATTTACACCTTCTCACATCGTCTGTGGAGGAGTGTGGCTGCCTTTGTATTTGTCCACACTCACACAGAGATCCATAGCTCTTACTCGGAATTGACAATCCAAAAGCATCCAAAGCTCTGGAATCAACAAGGACCTGGGGGAAGAGCAGGTGTTCTGGCACTCCCAGCCTCTGCTGAGATAAAGAGTGAAGCAAGGCTTCATGTACTCGTGATCAATTTTGCATACCTTATTTTGCTCTGCTTGGTTGCCCTGGAAAAAGTTAGTATATCATGTAGAACTCACCTGGAAAGTGTTTGTTCTCTTGGGTGTATGTCCTGTGAAAGCAGAAAAACTGTAATGGGTTCCACTAAGGCCTCTCTTAGAAACCCCCTTTCAGGTGGTACCATGCCCTGCACCTGAGACTATGAGCCTGTGAGTGAGGGTCATTCTCTCTCCTGAGAGAACTGTCACTTTGGGCTGCTCTTGGTGGCTCTCGTTTATATAGAAACACGGGAGAAGGTGTCACAGGCGTAGCCAGCCTAGGAGTCTACCATGAACTTCGTGACTTTGGGCAGTCACTGCACTTCTCTGAACACCACTTTTCTTATCCATACAAAGAGGCTTAGACTATGTCAGCCAGGGCACCGCTAGAATTTTAGATAGAACGGTTCTACGTTGTGCTCCTTTCCTGTGCGTTGTGGGCTGTTTTCCATAGTGCCTTCCAGACATTAGAACACCTATGCTTTCTATCCTCTACTTCCAAGGTCTCTGGGAAGGGGTGGGAGAGGCGCTACTTTCCCTGATTGAGAACTAGTGGACTGGATTAAGTTCCTGTTAGTTGTTGCATTTTCTCACAAGAGTCCTCTTGGTTTGGGTCTGGGAATCATTCCTAATGAACTCCATAGGGCACATGGAGGGGAATGGTGAGATAGTCCCACAGCCCACGATGACTCTGGTTTGTAGATGTTCTTCCTCTCTGGGTACAGCAGAAGCTGAGTGTTAAAGTTTGACTTCTGGCCACGGTGCTGCCTTTATTCACACCCTGGTTGTGTTTCTACAAAAGCAAGACAATTTAGAAGGAAGGAGGGAGGAGAGCTTATAAAGAGCATGGCTGCCCCGTCCTGAATGGCCTAGAGGGGTCCTTGACTAGAGAGTAGAACACATGTGCTTATGGACTACGTCTCACCTTTAAGTTTCAGTTGAGCAAAATGAACCCGAAGACAAAAACCACCTGGAATAAGAGTAATTGTAATACTCTCTGAGCCAAATTATCATCCAGGGCGTTTCATCTTGTCTGCTCTCTGGGGCTTCACACTTAATTCCTAAGATAAGGGGTCTCCATTTTATAGATAAGAAAACTGAGGTTTAGAGTGGTTAAGTAATTTGCCCAAAGAATAAAGTCACACAGATGAGATCAGAACCGAGGAAGAGAGTCTGGACAGGCTTCCATGGCTGATTCCACATGGTCAGCCAGCGTCCTCAGCTGTGCGCTGACTCCACCAGCACATCCGCCTGGTGGTCCATCAGCCATTTTGGCCAAGAGAGCCCACCTTCATTTACCAGAACATGTTTTCACTTCTCCCTCGACCGGCTGATAATTCTGAAGGTCTGGATGTGCATGAGCTTTCATCACCGCTCCCTTTCTGTCCCTTCCTGGTGACATTTATTTCCTTTCCTCTTGGCCCAAGCAGACATCTCAGCCAAGCCCTGGTGGTCAGTCTTCATGCAGCAGCCAACAGTCCCCCATCAGCAACTATTCCAACAGTGGGTTCGAGCTTCCTCTGACCGATGGAGGTAGTGTGGGAGACTTCGGTGCCATCGATGAAACCCCAATCATGGACTCGACCATTTCCACTGCAACCACAGCCCTTGCTTTGCAAGCCAGGAGAAATCCGGCAGGGACCAAATGGATGGAGCATGTAAAACTAGAAAGGCTTAAACAAGTGAATGGAATGCTTCCACGGCTGAACCCCGTTCTACCCCCCAAAGCCCCTGCGGTCTCTCCTCTCATAGGAAATGGTGAGTTCCACGTCAGAACCGAGCTTGTTTCTGTTCTTTTAAATGTGGGCTCTCAGTTTTAGGCTTGCTAATTTCTTTACCAGTCCTAAAATTATGCTAACATTCTAATATTAATTATAGCCATATTAATTTAGAACCCATTCAAGTTACCTTTTCAAAGAGTCAATATTTTATTTTATTTTATTTATTTATTTTTTTTGAGACAGCCTCCAGCTGTCACCCTGGGTAGAGTGCCGTGGCATCGCAGCTCACAGCAACCTCCAATTCCTGGGCTCAAGCGAGTCTCCTGCCTCCGCCTCCCGAGTAGCTGGGACTACAGGCGCCCGCCACAATGCCCGGACATTTTTTGTTTGCAGCCGTCATTGTTGTTTGGCGGCCCAGGCTGGATTCGAACCTGCCAGCTCAGGTGTACGTGGCTGGCGCCTTAGCCCGTTGAGCCACAGGTGCCGAGCCGAGTCAATATTTTAAAAACAGGTAGGAACGGGATAATACAGAGATAAAAAGTAAGACTGTAGCTGACTCATACTCTGATGGGGAAATTATAACTGTTAGACTAGGGGAAGAAAATTCCAGCAGGGTGGTTAGCACTGTGTTTCTGTTTTCTAAAGCTTAAAAGCAGGTCAGCAGCCACCTTTATATTTGCCTAGGTCAAGAAAGGTGAGCCCATGGCTTGGCGTCTGTGGCTGAAGCAACTAAGGTGCCAGCCACGTACACCTGAGCTGACGGGTTCGAATCCAGCCTGGGCCCGCCAAACAACAATGATGGCTGCAACCAAAAAAAAAAAGTAATTGCTACTTGGGAGGCTGAGGCAAGAGAATCGCTTAAGCCCAGGAGTTGGAGGTTGCTATGAGCTGTGTGACGCCACGGCACTCTACCAAGAGCAATAAAGTGAGACTCTGTCTCTACAAAAAATAAATATATAAATAAATAAATAAAAAGAAACAAACAATCACTGCTGTCAAAAAAAAAAAAAAAAGAAAGAAAGAAAAACAAAGGTGAGCCCCCTTCCCCTTGTTAGTTCCTGCATTGAGTTTTCACTTCTTTGAGATTCGAGTGAATACCTGTAGCACACCCTAAGGGTGAACCTTTCTACTGCACCAGCTCCAGGTGTGTTACCTCTTTGTAGGATGAACAGGGAGCCCCGCATTGTGGGTGTGCAACCTCTTAATACCTGTGCCCACAGACTTGCCTGGAATTAGAGCCTTGGGTATACATCCCAAGACTTGGTTGTCCTTGCACTGTGCCTGTAAAAACCTTAACTGAGTTGTGACTGTTTTTTGAAGCCAGGGGCCAGCAAACTACAGCCTGCCACCTGTTTCTGTAAAGCAGCTTTTCTGTGGCTGGTGTAGTGCTACGTGGCTGAGTTGAAAGTCTCCCGAGGGAGACTTTGTGGCCTCGGACACCCGAAGTAGTGACTTGCCTGGCCCTTTACAGAAGCAGCGTGCTCAGGCCTGGTGGAAGCCATCCTCGGAATGACTTCATCTTGCCGCCCTCTCCCCCTCTCTCCCCACTTGCTTCCCAGGCACACAGTCCAGTAACTGCAGTGTGGGTGGGCCCATGACTCTCCTCCCGAGCAGAAGCGACCTCCCCGGGGTGGACGTCACCATGCTGAACGTGCTCAGCCGGAGGGACAGCAGCGCCAGCACCATCAGCTCGGCCTACCTGAGCAGCCGCCGCTCCTCGGGCATCTCGCCCTGCTTCTCCAGCCGGCGCTCCAGCGAGGCGTCGCAGGCCGAGGGGCGGCCGCACAACGTGAGCGTGGCCGACTCCTACGACCCCATCTCCACCGACGCCTCGCGCAGGTCCAGCGAGGCCAGCCAGGGCGATGGGCTGCCCGGCCTGCTCGGCCTCACGCCGGCCCAGCAGTACCGCCTCAAGGCCAAGTACGCCGCGGCCACGGGCGGGCCACCGCCCACGCCCCTGCCCAACATGGAGAGGATGAGCCTGAAGACGCGCATGGCCCTGCTGGGGGACGCCAGGGAGATCGGGGGGACCCTGCCGCCGGTCAACCCTCCGCGGAGACGCAGCGACGGGGGAGCCCACGGCTACGGCCGGCGCCACCTGCTGCCCCACGACGCTCTGGGGACCGGCGTGAGACGTGCCAGCGACCCTGTGCGGACGGTCCCCGAGAGCCTGTCCCTGCCCAGGGTCCAGCGTTTCAGCAGCCTGGGCAGCTTCAGCCCTCCCGTGCTGCCGCCGGCCGCGGAGAAGCGCAACTTAGTGCTTCAGAATTACACGCGGCCCGAGGGCGGCCAGGCCCGAAACTTCCATTCGTCCCCCTGTCCCCCCAGCATTATGGAGAACGTCACCCTGGAGTCCCTGAGCATGGACGCTGATGCCAACTTGAACGACGAGGATTTCTTGCCAGACGACGTGGTGCAGTATTTAAATTCTCAGAACCAAGCAGGGTATGAGCAGCACTTCCAGAGCGCCATCTCTGAGGACAGCAAAGTGCCCCCCGGGCCCGGTGATTTTGACCCCTCCGGGCTGCCGGACAACCGCGTGGGCCAGCCGTACCACACCCTGGAGCAGGCCTGCGTGGAAGGCAGCAAACCCGACCTGCCCATCCAGTGGAACGAAGTCAGCTCCGGGAGCGCCGATCTGTCCTCCAAGCTGAAGTGTGGCCCACGCTCCGCGGTGCAGCAGGCTCGGGCCTATGGGTTGTACAACAACATGTTCACCCACCCGCAGAATCCCTTGAGGAACGGGGCTGGGCCCATTGGGGGATATCAAACCCTTGGGGAGAACAGCGGCTCCTATGGTGGCCCAGAGCACTTGGTGATCCCCGGAGGCAGCAGCTCCGGCACCAGTGGAAACGCCTTCCATGAACAGCCATATAAGGCCCCACAGTACGGGAACTGTCTCAACAAGCAACCGGTGGCCCTTGGTACAGTAGATGGTGCTTGTGGTGTTGGGATTCAAGGGTCAAAGCTCAAAAGCACCACCATGCAAGGGAATGGGGGGCAGCTGAATTTTGGCCTATCAGTGGTGCCACCTGAGTCAACTGGCAGCACAGTGAATGGCATGCAGACCCAAGACCTGGGGGGCTACCTGGCTCACCCACTACTTAGCGATAGCATGCAGCCCCAGGGGGCAGGTTGCCCCGGTCAGCAGCCGCTAGGGCAGGTCAGCGCTACCTCACACATCAGCAGCTATCCAGGGCCCGAGAGCTGCCTGCCAGAGACGCATGGCCTAGGCAGCCAGCCGTCAAGTGTGGCAGTGGTCAGGGGCTACCAGCCCTGTGCCAGCTTCGGGGGCAGCAGGCGCCAGGGTGTGCTGAGGGGCAGCCTCCCCCTGCAGCAAGAACAACTCAGTGACTCAGGTCAGACCTGCAGGGTGAACGGCATCAAGATGGAAATGCAAGGGCCGTCTCACCCCCTGTGTTCTAACATGCAGAATCTCTCTGGTCAGTTCTATGACCAAACCATGGGCTTCAGTCAGCATGACACAAAAGCTGGTTCCTTCTCCATTTCAGAAGCCAACTGCCTGCTCCAGGGGGCCAGTGCCGAAAGCTCTGAGTTACTTTCCCCAGGTGCTAACCAGGTGACAAGCACAGTTGACAGCCTTGACAGCCATGACCTGGAAGGGGTGCAGATTGATTTCGATGCCATTATAGATGACGGGGACCACTCCAGCCTGATGTCAGGGGCTCTGAGCCCGAGCATCATTCAGAACCTCTCCCACAGCTCCTCCCGCCTCACCACACCACGAGCGTCCCTCCCATTCTCAGCACTGTCTGTGAGCACCACCAACATGGCTGTCGGGGACATGAGCTCTCTGCTGACCTCTCTCGCGGAAGAAAGCAAATTCCTTGCAGTTATGCAGTAAGCATTTTTAAAAAAGGACTGCAAACCAATGTCAGACTAATAGGAACTGAAAAGATTAACTGACTTCATTTTTTGGCTGGTCTGTTTTTTTAGTTCTTGTATGTATTTTAGCAATCTCATCTCACCTAACTGGGATGTGTTTCAAGTATATTCCTTTTATGGAAAAGGACTCTGAGAAACCCTAAAGTATTCTAGGGAGAAACTGTCTTCCATTTCAGTTTTGAATCAGTATTGTTACACTCAAACCACCCTCTTTTTTAAAAAAAAAAAAAACTGTAAGCCCGCCCCATTTTTTTTAGTAAACCAATGTAAATGTGTTGTGCATGTTCTTTCTTTTAGAAGAGCGGTCAAATTAAAGGATTTGATGTGTTTCTCTGTTTCTCGAAGGAAATAGAGTTGGTGTGCTTGTAACCACTGGGTTACACTCCCAGCTTCTTAAGTTTTCCTTTGCATACACTCAATGTCTTGTTTTTGTGTTTCGTTTCTTGTTAATTTTGTTAAGTCCCACATTGGGCTCAAGAATCAGAATATGAGACTCTTTCATGGGTGCATTGGCGCATACGTGAAAGATTTTCGATGTCCTTCTCCCCCCACCAGCTCAGTTCAGGGCAGACTTTCCACAGTTGCACAGACGCGGAAATTCGGGGCTCTTGCAGCTGAAGCCATCGCTCACAGTGGGTTTCCAACTCTTGGTGTGCAGAAGTGTGCTTTGGGTGGACGTGTCTGTATGGTCAGTTCTCAGTTATTTCTTGCACCTCTTTTTTCTCTGCCTTCGTGGGCATTTGGTGCTGCTCAGGGCTGTCCTGAGAGAGGGGACAGGCATTGGCAACACTCAGATACCACCTTGCTACTTGTATCCGTTCTGGTAAGAGGTTAGATGAGTTGTAGTTTGCAGCAGTAGGGTTATAGTTTGGGACATATTCATGGGTTTGGTGTGTTTGTTGATTATTTCCATCTCTTCCCCCATGGCAATAGATAACTGAGAATTGATTTTATAAAGCTGTCAGTATAGAAGCATTTAAACAACCCCACAACCGGCTATATCATGAACCTTTCTTTATTCTACTATAGTGAAGGAGTATCTCTATTATATAGGACCTATGTTAAGGAATTTATAAAACTTAGTTGTAAAAGGCAAAGCTCACATACTTTGATATTAGGAATAAATTGCTTCAACCATTTTTAGTATTTGAGAGTACTAGGAACACTGTTTAGTAGCTGTGTGGATGCTTTTTTCACACCGTATTAAATGGTGCATCCATTTCAGAAGTTAATTTGGGGGGGGTAGGGGACAGAGTCTCAACTCTGTTGCCCTGGGTAGAGTGCTGTGGTGTCATCATAACTCACAGCAACCTCCAACTCTTGGGCTCAAGCAATCCTCTTGCCTCAGCCTCCTGAGTAGCTGGGACTACAGGTGCATGCTGCCATGCTTGGCTAATTTTTTTTATTTTTTAAGTAGAGATGGGGGTCTTGTTCTGGCTGAGATTGATCTGAAACTCCTGACCTCAACTAATCCACCCACCTTGGTCTCCCAGAGTGCTAGGATTACAGGCGTGAGCCATCACACCTAGCCAAGAAGTTCAATATAGTAAGTCCTTATCATGGACCAGTGTCTGTAGTTTTGTTTTGAATTAAAACATGAAGATTTTAAAAGTGCAGCTACTCCCCACATGCAGTTGATACACATAAAAGTCATACCGTGTGTGCACAAAGAGTATATGGATTATCCAGCATATTGCTTTACAGATATATGAACTGTTATACTAAAATGGAAATATTAACACCTCAAACCACCCACGGACTCCTGGGGTTGGATTTATCCGAAGTGATTCGTGATTCAATTATGTGGCTTTTCCCCTTTATTCCCTCCATTTAAATTAGTAAGAGAAAGACAAACTCAAGTAAAATGAAGTGTTAAATAATAGAATATGAGAACCTGCCCATTTTTCTCCTATTTATTTTATGTCATTTGGAACAAGAATCTCAGTACAGAGGAGTATTTGCCATCTGGGACTTTGGTTTAGATGGACAACTTTGCTTTCAATAAGGTGTTCCCGAGAGTAGCAGAGGGGCGCTGAGATCCGTTCCTCATGCCTGCCGTCCCACCCCCATACCTTCTTAGAAATTAAAGGATGTGTCCCCTGTGGACAGCCCAAAAGCAAAAGAGAGCTACTGATCTGAGCTCAGGAAAGTATAGTCTCTACTACTGTTCAGCTGAAAAATCAAGGCTTTGTGTTTTTGAAACAAGGTCATGATGTCACAAAATCAGAGATCTAGTCACTTTTCCATGCATCTCCAAATTTCCAGATCTCCAGGTCTTAACTTGCATGTTGCAGTAGTTTTGCCCAAACCCTTTCCTACCATTGGTTTAAAGCATGAAGCCCGGGTTTTCTCTACCAATGAGCAAAGCACGTGGGTCTGGGCAGCATGCCAGCCTCCTCCCAGACCTTCCCTGCAGTATCATTTCTCAGTCACTGTAATTTCCCGTATCAACTTTGTCCTTCATGGAGGGACAGACAGCAATCAGGACCAGCACTGTGGTTATCCTGTGCTTCTGTTTTTTCCTTTGGTTTCAATTTCTCTTCTGGGTTTCCCCGTTATTTACCTTTTCATATTTGTGTTCCTTGCTACTGCCTTTAAATTCGCAGGAGACACACGTTTCTGCTAAATATTTCAAATCTGTCAATATGTAAATTTCGGGAGGAGGGAGGGAAGGAAGAAGAAAGTATGTATTTCTCCAGGATTTCCATGATCCGTCAGGACGGTCAAGGGGAAGGAAGGTCTTTTGACTTGGAAGCATCCTGTTGGGCCATGACATTGGAATCTCATGCGTTGGGACCCACCCTCAGATGTCCATTTCTCTGACCTATGCATTTAGAGAGCACCGATTCACTAGTGTCACCACCATCCTGCCTTTTATAAGAAGTGGAGGTTCACAGGTGGTACTCCTGCTTCATGCCTGTGTTAAACTTTTCATTTTTAAAACCAGTTTTGGTTTATTCTCCTAAAGAACTAAATGTACTGCCTGCTTCTCATACGTTGACTCATCCCCTTGAGCTGCAGTGTTTTGATTCTTGCGATGTACGTGCCTTATTTTGTGTTAATCTTGTCGATGAGAGGGACCGATTAGTGTCACCCAATCAGCGCTCTGAGGCTGTGCGCCAACGGGCCCCAGAGCACACGCACGCAGCAGAGGCCTGTGTCGTTCTGAATTGATAGGAGGATGTTCTCTTCTGACAAGTTACCCTTGTGTATCCTGCAGACGTGTAAGATAAAAATGCAAGTTCATTTTTTTCACCTTTTTTAGATTTTTAAAAATTAAAATGTTAATCCTTTTTTAAAAGAAACCCATGTAAATACATTTAAGTATTGTAGGCATAGTGTTTGGACGTGACCAGTCCCGGCCTCCCTTGGATGAGCCTGCAGCCACCGCGATGCTCCGTGCCCACCTCAAGCTCAGGGGGCTGCAGCCCAGCCACAGATGAACTCTACCTTTGCTTTCAAAACCACTTAGTCCTTTTGTAACAAGAAAAAAAGAAAATGTTTCTTACAATGTCAATAAAAAACTCTTTGTACTGAAATTTTTATTAGGTTGTTTATTTAACGCATAGCTGAGCGGAAAGGGTGCTGTCTTTGACAAAGTCCAGAGCCCACGTTTGGGTCTGTAACCCCCATGTACAAGCCGAGGCGACTCTGGCCCTGAGACCCAGGTTCCTCCTCGCTAAAACGGAGCAGATGCCGGTACACTCCGCTCGTGGCGCCGTGAGGGTGTGTGACAGCAGGTGCACTCCGTGTGACCGTCATTGTGCTTCTGCGGAAGGGCAGTAGGAGTCTAACTCGTTCATTCATCCATTGTCCTCTTATTATTTCAGAGAAACCCTACCACGTGCTCACCACTTGTCCACGGCTTTCAGTAGCTGCCCTCAGTCAGAAATGTTCAGTTACTGGTCTCATGCGTTTTTATCATGCCAATTTGCAATATTATTCTCTCAATGACCATCAAGGCTTTGGGAGTCTTCCTCTTTCTGAGTAGCAGCACGTGTCTTTTGAGCCCCTAGGTGAAGAGAGTAGTTTCTGAGAAGGCCAGACGTCCTGGCTGTGGGTATCTCAGGGCTACAGGATGGCCACGTGCATTCATTTGCACATACGGGTGCGATGGCGTATGTCCCCAGGGGGCTTTATGTCCTGGGGGTGACGGCCGCGTCCTCCAGCAGGGTCTAGTCATAGGGGAGAATTTCCTCCCAACAATCCAAAATGTTTTCCTTTCCTAAATAGATTTCTTCCATAAAGCGTCCAAGTGAACCCAGAAAATAAAAAAATATATATATGAATTTATATCCTGCCTCAGGTATAAATTGTCAGCCCACAAAGAGACATGCCATGTAGCAAGTTCAGGGGAATGAGGCTAATAGGAAAAGGAGGAAAGGGGACTCCTGTGGGGAAGAGGTCCCTTCCACCCCCTGAGCCGGCGAGGCCCACAGCTGTGTTTTAAAAATGCCGCCTGTGACGGAGGTGAGGAAAGCAGTGTCCGAGACACAAAGTAAAGCTATTGCTACAATATGTTTGGCATCTCACAAAGATTAATTTAAATAATATTGGGAATTTAAAGACATTATACGTGACCCAACCTAAAATAAGATGGGAAAATTAACCCACTGCCAACATGTCTTGTTTATCCTTCTTCCTCCAAGATTTTCTATTTATTTTCTTGGCAGTTTTCCCTTTGGTTTCCCTTTGGAGTGTATTTGCTATTCCAAATACAATCTGGGCTCATCTTTCCTTTACGATTAGCTTGTAGTTTTTTAAAGTCTCATTTTACCCACATAGGCCCTGTTTATGTGTTTTCTACCTAGTTATTCAACCTCTTGACAATTGTCAGAAATAAAAATAGAATGTGAATTGTTTCCAGGATTTTTTTTCTTCCCCTGCATTTCGTAGCCAGGCGTTGGCCCATACTTCCCCAGCAGTTATAAGGATTTCTTCAGTTTCCAACCTCCCTCGACACCCAGTGGTAGGTGGGTGTCCTTAAAAAGAGGACAGACGATGATATTATGCTCCATTAATCTGGCCATGTTGCCTGGATAGCTAATATTCTGCTCCCATTCTCGTATATGGACTAGAGATGAGAAGACAAGCAGAACATAGAGTGTCCCAAAGCTCCCAGCCCATTGGGAGAGGCAGACGTGTAAATGCGGAACACAATGGCTGGTCCTAATGAAAGATGAAGTTCAAGGCGAACTTCAGCTGAAGTGCTCACTCTCACTTGCTACTATTGACATTGAAGGCCAGATAATTCTTCATTGTAGAGCACTATCCTGAGTGTGGTGGGATGTTTAGGGATCCCTGCCAGGACTTGCTGCGTACCAGTAGTGCCCCCCCAAGCTGTGACAACTAAGAACATTTCCAGACGTTGTGGCATGTCCTGTGGGGGAAGATTACTCCAGGTTGAGAGTCCCTGGTCGTGGAATAAAAATGAAGAGTCATACAGCAGGCAGGCCCAGAGGGAGATTCCAGGGCAGACCTGGGCTCAGGGGCAGTGGTCTGCAGGCCAACAGAGGCAGAAAGGGGAAGAGCAGGTGTCCTTACCAGGCACAGGGGGAGCAGGAAAGGACTGAGGAAAAAAACACAAGGGACTCTGGCCCTAGAGACGAAGAGACAGGCAGGGAGATGGCACGCTTTTGAGACAGGTGAATTTTAGGAGGCAATATTCTCAAAAAAAACATCAAGAAAAATGAGGCCTGGAAAAGACAGGTTGTGAGAGTTAGGAAACCCCGAGTGACCTTGGGAACAGAAATCAGATAACAATAGCGGAGAATTAAGTGACACAAAGGGGAATTTAGAGTATGCCACATTTCCATCCCATCCAAGATGCCTTCCAGACTGAACGTTACTCCATGTTCCCCGTAAGGAAGAACAAGTCCTGCCAGACAGACCTCGGTGTGAAGCTTTTTGTCCTCTGACACCTCCAGGTTCAGTGGTTACCCAGGTGGGAAGAAATGCACATCTCGGAGGGGATGAAAGACGGGATTTCCCAGGGAAAGGAAAGAGACAGTGGATTGAGGAGAGGTGGAAAGGTTGGATTTTTGTTGTGATTGTTCCTCTTTCTTATTTTTTCTTTTCTTCTCTCTTCCTCCTCGATACAAGAGGCTTGACTGAGTTAATTAAGGAGGCAGAAGAGAGGACTAGGGTTGTTAAGGGGACACCTGGGCCTGGGAAGGGGCCAGGCGGTAAGGAGCAGAGGTGCTGGAATGGCCCCAGGCGAGGGAATGCAAAGGCACCAGACTGTGAGGACAGGGCAGTGTGGTCTGCGACAGGAAGGTCACGGACCCTGAATGGGGGTGGGAGCAGGCAGCTGGAAGCACACGTATACAGCTTTAGGGTCAACACTTACCCCTGAGTTCTGCAGGACCTGGATGGGATGGGCTGGGGGGGAGGCTGGAGGAGAAGCAGAGTGGGGGGTGCACCTGGTATCACTGGCCCACAGCTCTGCCCTGTTCCTGGCCCCTGTGTGCAGGCTCCACCTGCCTCCCAGTAGGACAGGGAGGGGCTGCAGTGGACAAGGAACGCTGTGTCCCTCCCTTCCCTCCCCAGCTCCTTCCCAGGCCCCCTCAGAGGCAGACTGTGACCACAGTAGCAGGATGCTTGGGACAGCCAGGACCTGGAGACAGGACCTGCCATCACCAACTTCTCACTTGATAAGGAATTCCCAGTTAGCACATATGAACCATTTCTTTTCTTTTTTTTTTTTTTACTTTATAAAAGTATTTTACTGAAGTAACAGGCTCGGTTCTCATTGGTACCTCGACTCTCACCCTGCCATGGCTCTGCGGGCTGAGCTCACACTCCCGTCCTGCTCCCCGGTTTCCGGTCTCCTGTTGGAGACAACCGGCCTGTGGCCGAGGGACGGGAGGGACTCAGGAGATGCTGGGGAGAGGCCGGAGGGGAGGCAGAGGGGAGGCAGAGTGACCGGAGGGCGAGGTGACCTGGTAGGTCCGCTAACTCCGCAGGACCCCAGCCTTGCAGGGGGCCAGACCTGTGGAGAGAGGCCCTGCTGCTGATTTGGTTAAGGGGACGCCGAGCTGGGGAAGGAGCATGTGCGCGGATTAGCTTTGCCTTCCTCCCAGGCTGCTTAGGTCTACTAGGGCTTTTTCTGCCTCCCTAGTAAAGAAAGACTCTCCAGTCTCTTAAAGTAGAGGCAGTAGCTAAAATCTGATCACATCTCTGCTTTTGAAAAAGGTCCAGCCTTGGAACACGTGCCTCTAATGCCAATAGTGAAAAGGGCATGTCAGCAGTCACCTCCCTCCTGTGGGCTCCTGCCTCAACCATTGACTTAAAGCCTCCCCGTGTGCCTTTGCTAGTATTTATGACCTCAGGCATCTCTCCTGGTGTTCTGCTAATGTCTTGATTGACAGCTGGAGAGTCTGTGCCACGAGGTTTACCTTATCTGAGGTCATGGGGAGGAAAGCAGGCCCTTTCTTTGCTTGCCTACCTTCCAAAACCTCTGCTCCTGGAAGGGTCCCTAAGGAGATGAGAAGGAGAAAGTGTCACCCCTGTGAGCAGCCCAGCCCCTTTGAACCCTGCTTTGCTTCCAGAGGAGCATTCCTCCCCTGCAGCTGGGAAGCCTCACACGCTCAGAAATTCCAGGGTCCCGACATGATCCATGCTCAGAAGTTGGGCTGCAGCTCCTTGGTGCTGGCAGGCACAAGCCTCCAGCCCTTCGGGGCTTTCAAGAGCCAAATGAGCTGCGGAGGTGTGATTCACTGTGTTCCCAGAGGAAAGGAAGCAGCCAGCTGGCAGAGGATTACGGAGCAGCCAGGCCAAAGCATTCCGTTGCTGTTTGGAGGGAGACAGGCAGCCAGCCACCTCCTCTACTGCAGCAAGGGGCTGGCGACCAGCCAGTCCTGGGGGAGGAAGAAAAAGAGCTGAGCTGCCTCACTTACTACCAAGATAAGAGAAGTCTGTGGCTGATATCCCCAGTGAATCAGGACGAGAAATACTTGCATTTTCATTTGAAGATGATTCTGACGCCCACAAATGTTCATCCAAAATATACCTAGATGCATTGCCCAGAGGGAATATTTTAGCAATCAGCAATCGTGGTAGGCAAGAAAAAATAATATTGGCTAAAGAACAAACAAAAAAGCCCAGTGTGTATGTCATAGCTCAAAGATTGGCTATAATCTTCCCGAATAAGAGATTTCTTTCCCCTGCACCTTGGCTCTCTCAGGCTCTCTGGAGTGACTATAAGTTACAGATTCACTGCTCAACCGTTCTTAACCCTGCTGCTCTTCAGAAACTCACTGCTCTGTGAACCCAGGTTTCCCGGACACCTCCCATTTGATTCACATCCTTCCAATGATGAAGTCAGGAAACATCACGATAAATATTTTCCCCAAAGTTCATGCAAAGAACAAAACCCAAAGATCCAGCCCAAGCTCCCTCCTCTTCAAGCTTAGATAAATTTGTCACTTGAATTGAGGTAAGAGCCCAGACCCTTTCTCATCCGCCTCTGCCCCTTTGAAGGGCGATAACTAACAACATCCTTCAAGGCAAAGGGGAGAGGAATATTCTCTTGACCCAAACAGGAGGTTAAGGGCCAACCTTTCCTTAGGTTGCCTTGACACAGGGAGCTGATTTTAATCCTGCCTCACTAGCTATGGGCTCAGGAATTGTAGCTTCATAGTAGCAGGATTCCCCTTCTAAGGAGTACAAAGGCTGAAGGAAAGGCAATACTCTGGCACTAACCCAGCTGGTGTCCTCAAGTCCAATTCTGTCACCAGTCCCTTGGACAGTGACAGGACAGGAATTAAGAGCTCAGGCCCTCAAAGACTGCCCCAACTTCAGATCTCAGCCACAAGTTAAAGCGGCTTCCAGACCATCCAAACTTATGACCAATTGGCTACAAATTCATGGGTTCTCACAACCTCCTCAGATTGACAGTTGTTTCAAATGATTCACAGGGTTCTGAAAAACACCACCCTTATTACTACAGTTTTATTGTAAAGGCCTCAACTCAGGGACAAATGGGGAGATGCAGGGGGCAAAGTCTGGGGGGTGCCCTAAACGCAGAACTTCCATTCTCTCCTTGTGGGGTCAGGGTCTCCCACCCTACGGGCACATGGATGTGTTCACCAACCAAGAAGCTCCACTGAGTCTCCTTGTCCGGAGGTTTTATTGAGCTCAGTTATAGAGGAGAAACTGATTGCTCCCTGACCACGTAACCACACTCAAATCTTTAGTCTCCTCCTTTTCTCACTAACTCAACCCTCTAATCGCATGGCTGGCCTCTCTGGTGACCAGCCCCGTCCTGACACTATCTGGGGACCCAGCAAGAGTCCCTTCATTAATTCAGGTGCCATCTAAAGGTCTCATAATAATAAAGACATTCCCATCATTGGGGAAATTCCAAAGGTTTTAGCGTCTCTCTCCCAGGAACCAAGGACTAGAGTCTGTCAAATTCCTTATTTTCTCAGAACTGAGAAAGGGAACAGATGGAAGCAAGATGTGCCTGAAGCTGTGGGGTCCCAGCTCCCTGGAGAAGTGCTGCCCCTGGCTGGCATTTGGTTGGAGTGCCAGTATCTTCTTTAATCAGTAGATATGAAACTTATTCCTTAGAACGTCAAATTTCTCATCTGAAAAGGAAGACTTGAAATTCTGGGTGTAAAATGCTTAGTGTATACAGCGTCCAGTAAGTGCTCAATGAAAGTTTTTGTAAGACCAGGCCCAGTGGCTCACACCTGTATTCCTGGCACTCTGGGAGGCTGAGGAGGTAGGATTGAGCTTGAGCTCAGGAGTTCGAGACAGGCATGAGCAAGAATAAGACCCCATTTCTACCCAAAATGGAAAAAATTAACTGGGCATGGTGGTGGGCGCCTGTAGTCCCAGCTACTCTTGAAGGCCGAGGCAGGAGGATTGCTTGAACCCAGGAGTTTGACGTTGCTGAGAGCTATAAAGACACTGCACTCTACTTGGGATAATGAAGCAAGACTGTCTTAAAAAAGAAAAAGTTTTTATTTTTAGGTTGTTTCCCCTTCCTCTAGTATCAATTACACATGAGTGAAGTGCAGGAACGGAGGCCCACAGTATGCAAGCAGACAGACGGCTCTCCGGAGCCTGAGGCCCTCACGGAGGGACACATTTAGTCCCATCCACACTGGCCAGTCTGCCTGCTTCCTCTTGAACCACAGGCAGACAGACTTGTGCACTTGAGCTGTAAGATGGGACAATAGAACACTACAAAGGCATCTTCATTCAGACCTGTCTTATAGGAATGAAAAAGCCCAAGGAAGCAAATACTGCACATATGTACGTGGGATTTTATTGAAATGTCCAAGCTATAACTTGATTCTGATAAACAGCAATTGCAGAATTTAATTTATTAATTCTAAAATAACAAAAAGTACAATTATTTTTTAAAAGATATTTTATTATTGTATCTATGCAGATATGATAATACAGGTTAAGCATTCCTAACCCCCAAATCCAAAATTCAAAATGCTCCAAAATCTGGAAGTTTTTGAGGACCAATGTGGCACTCAAGTGAAGATTCCACACCTGAACTCATGTGACAGGTGCACAGAATTATTAAAAATATTATAAAACATTAATTTCAAGTTATGTATCTTTCATATGCGAACACAAATGAATTTTGCATTTAGATGTGGGTCCCACCCCCAGTACACCTCGATATGCAAATATTCCAAAATCCAAAAACATCTGAAACACTCCTGGTCCCAAAAATTTTGGATAAGGGATGCTTGTGTGTGTGTGTGTGTGTACTTGCACAATCCAAACCCACCCTGCAGCCAGTCTAATCTTTGTCCCACCACCAGTCAGCAGGGTACATACCTCTTGTCATAAGGTAAGAAATGCACTCAAAAACAATCCGTATTTTCCATACAGAACACTGTAGCAAGTTCATCTTCACATGTTTTATTGGTGTTGTTTTGAAAATGGGTGATGATTCTTTTCTGTAAATCAATTCTGTCTTATCACGGAGGGGTGGGGGGGGGAAATAATGTAATGAAGAATAATAAAATACAATATTTTAAAAAAAAAAAAGAAAATGGGTGATGATTTCTTAACAATTATTTTATCACATTGGAATGACAGAGAAGATTAGTACAACCCCCATGCAAAGATGACATGCAAACTCAAGAAACATTCTATTTAAAAAAATTATTTCATTATAAAACTTTTTTGTTTGGATGCTTTAAGTATTTTGAATTTAAGATAAATTTTTTTTTTATCGCATTCAAGAGTATGACCCAGTGGCAAGTCTGATGATTAGAAATATATACAGTTCCATGCGAAGACAGCCAGGCACCATGTTAGTGAGTTTATTCTCTGTCTTTTTGTTAACACATTTTTCCCCAAATAACATTCATTTTATGATTATAAACGGATACGCTCTTTGTAGAAAAGTTATCAAATGAAAATAAAAGCCACCTACCATTCGACCACTCAGAAATAAACACTGTTAATAATTGGGGATCTAATTTTGGGTCTTCCTTTTACACATGACATTTATCATGAGTATGTTTTTCATGTCATTAAAAATTCTTCAGAAACGTGGGAGTGAGTTGGAGAAAGAGATCAGACAGGAGTCAGGAGGTTGGACTGTTGCTTCTGTGCAAAGGTTTCCCCCACTCACAGCTGCAGGCTGTGTAGGTTCTGCCTTTTCTCTTTTCTCATGAAGGGATCAAAACCCCAAAAGCAGCTGCAGAGACCTCTTACCTGAACTTACCTGACAAGAGCAGAAATTGGGCAGGCTCAGCTGCCTCTACCCTGCCACCAATGCCCAGGTGGGGGGAGGCGTCTCTACTCAGGGTGGCTTCTAACCAACTCACCTTGGGCATCAAGACGTTAACAAAAAATTGTGTTAAGAAGCCTCATCGGAGCCTTCAATCCCTTGAAGCCCAAACTCTCCCTTTTGTGAAATATATAATAAACCTTTACCTCTAGCTGGTCAGAGTTTCTCTCTGCACAGCGCTGCTGCCTGCATGGGAATCAACTTTGTCTTTCGTTCTGTTACATAGATATCTATTGTCAGTTAATTCACAGGCCTCAAATCGTTTAAAGCCAAGATGGCAGAGACAAGGCTTTCCTCCCAGCAGTTGTGACGATGGAGGTGGTGTGGTCACAGTGCCTCCCTCCTGCTGGACACTGCAGCTGCTTCCTCACCAGTCAGACCCCCAGATCTCTGCTCTGGGGGCCAGGCAAGCAAGGGAGGTAAAAGCCTTTCCTTGTCATTTCCAAAATTTAGATTTAAGGGAGAATGCTTTTGGTTCGAATAAATCCGCTGGACATTATGACTCTCGTTATAGACAGTAACTGTGTATTTATACTGTTTTGTGCTGTGCTGTCTAAAAGTTTTGTCTGTCCTGAGAAGGTAAATCGAGGGCAGAATCCTGTAAGCCTGTGGCTCCCTAGTAAAGCCTGGCAAGGGTCTCCTTCCACCTCGGCTGTGTCCTGAGAGCTTGGCTTTGCAAATCAGACCATTCTCTCTGGTTTTCCATTTGCCATTGGTGCCATCTGCTTTTGTGTCTAGGGGTCAGGTTGAGTTCCTGAGACACAGGGAGGCAAGGTACATTATATTCCTACCAATGCCTGGATTGTCCAAATCCAACCAGGGGCATCCAACCTGTGGCTTGTGGACCACATGTAGATTATATGAGGACTTCTTTGCTTATGTGTGGTGATGGCTATGGCAAAAATCATGCACAGACCCCTCCCTCCGTGGCGGCCCCCCCGCCCCCCCTCCCTCCCTCCATTCCTTTCACTGTATCTTTCATTTCTTTATTTCTTTTTTTTTTTTTTTGATTATCAGCTTTCATTAGTGCTTGTGTTTGTGTGGCCACATTCTTCTAATAGTGCAGAGAAGCCAAAAGGTTGAACACCCTCCCCTTGCCTTTGCACTGCCTTTGTGGCCTGTGGCAACTTGGGTTTCTTCTTTTCCGCTTTCTTTGGGAGTGACTTTGGATCAGAGGACTGTGCCTTCTGTGTCCCCTTTGGGGATGTCTCTTGTGATTGTGGTTAAGTGTGAAAAGGCTTCTCTATGTGAGCCACACTGGGAATCAGGATACTCTCTGAAGCGGGATTGGAGTCCCAGGCTTCTTTGCTTTCCAGGTACCTGTTGGGCTGGAAGTTCGGCCTCGCTTTGGTTTCCAGGCCTCTCTACTCTCCCGCTGCTCCCAGGGGAACTTCTCAGCAGTCAGAAGCCACCTTCTCAAGCCCCTTCGACGCTTCCCCGGCTTCATGACTCTGTGTAACTTCATGAAAGGTAACTCATAACTCCAGTAGCTTCTCTGAGAAAACCTGAGATCATCCAGGTTGCCCTTCTACTAAGACTTTTCTTTCCATTCCAAGCTTCTCAACTCCCTGTAGCCACTGCACTTGACAGCCCCTACCTACTCCCTTGGTAGCTCAAACAAGACTCAAGCACCCCAGCAAATAACCCCCCGAGGGTTAACAGACTAACATGAACTAACCTGGTATTTGATTCACTCAGATGGGCTGTGGAAACACTCACATACCCACCTGAGGAATGCTTAGTCCTTCACCTGAGATTTTAGCCCAGAGTCCCCATGAGATTACATACAGGGCATGGAAAATCTGAAACATCTCCTCTACAGATATTGGGAAGTCATGACCCTCCTAATCGCGCAGGTAACCTCAACTAGTCCCACCTTTCAGAAACACAATTTGAATTCAATTATAAAATGGGGGCAAAGATAAGAGCCAATTCTTACCTAAACCAGCAAGTTCTGCATTCCTCTTTATGCTTGACTAGTGGCTAAAATTTTAGACTGAGAGCCGTGGGATGGTCACTCGTGTCTGTCCGTATGTTTACGTACGTCTGTACGCTGTGTGCAGCGGGCCCTTCGTACCCGCGGGTTCCATAGACACGGGATTCTACGAACTACAGATCAAAAATATCTGAAAAAAGTTAAAATAACAATACAAGAAAAATAAATACATATAAAAATACAATGTGGTATAACAATTGTTCCCATATCAGCATAGCCAGTATATTTTATCAATATTATGCATTATAAGTAACCCAGAGATGATTTAAGAGGATTGTGTAAGTTACACACAAATACTATACCGTTTTATACCAGGGACTTGAATATGCTTGGATTTTAATATCTGCAGGGGGATGCTGGAACCAGCCCCCCACAGACACTGAGGAACAACTGTGTATATATTTTCCTACCTCTGGATGATATTATCAAATTAATTTATAATGTTTTTTTTTTAAGACAGAGTCTCACTACGTCACTTTCGGTAGAGTGCCATCATGTCACAGCTCACAGCAACCTCAGACTCTTGGGCTTAAGCAATTCTCTTGCCTTCGCCTCCCGAGTAGCTGGGACTACAGGCGCCCACCACAATGCCTGGCTATGTTTTGGTTGCACTTGTCATTGTTGTTTAGCTGGCCTGGGCCAGGCTCAAACCTGCCAGCTTCGGTGTATGTGGCCAGCTCCCTACTCACTGAGCTACAGGCGCCACCCTGTTTTTTAAAAGGTGTTCTATTCTGGTAAGCTTAGAGAAAAATAAGCATTTGCATAAATTAAATATTCCTAAAACTTCCAGAAGTATAGCAACTAACCCAAAGGTTCTTTTTTTTTTTTTTTTCTGAGACAGAGCCTCAAGCTGTCACCCTGGGTAGAGTGCCGTGGCATCACAGCTCACAGCAACCTCCAATTCCTGGGCTCAAGCGAGTCTCCTGCTTCCGCCTCCCAAGTAGCTGGGACTACAGGCGCCCGCCACAACGCCTGGCCATTTTTTGGTTACAGCTGTCATTGTTGTTTGGCCGGCCTGGGCTGGATTCGAACCCGCCAGCTCAGGTGTACGTGACTGGCGCCTTAGCCCATTGAGCCACAGGCGCCAAGCCAACCCAGAGGTTCTTTATGATCACGTGATTTGGGTAAATCTGGTAAATAAGACCAGTTTGGCACCATTAGTTCAACAGAAGCAGGAGCATCCTCTGAGTTCTCCATGCTAAGCCCAGCACAGGCAGACTTTTTCTTTCTACTTGACATTGCTTGTCAGGGTAGGCACTGAAGGTGGAGTTAGAAGAGCACAGGCTCCAGAGTGAGTCCAGGGCAAACTCTCCAGCCTGCTGCCATTGTGTCCCTGAGCTCTGCAGGAGACAGACAGGCATGCGTTTGCATAACACATGAACTTTGCGCCATAGGCTTCTTGTGAGGTCAAGTTGAATGCTGTGTGTAGAGCACTTAACTCTAGTGTGGGTGGAGGAAGGGGCTCTGCTGTCACTGTTGGGCAGGGTTCCCCCTCTTGCTTTCACAGTCATGGTGGCAGCGAGAGGGCAGAGAGAACCATCTCCCCGGGGGTAAAACCATCATCCCATTGACATCATCATTACTCCTGAGGTCAACTCATGAGAAAACTGGACACTCATTCTCTAGTCTGAAGAGAGAGCTTCTCTGTTTTTTCACTGGCTCCACCAAATCCAGGCCCCTACATTTTGACTGTTGTGGGAGGGCAGGGTGTGCAAGGACCAGGCAGCTGAGGTTCTGGGGCTGGGGACCCTCCGGCTGAGGGACTTGTGGAGTGTGAGTGATGGCGGGTGCCCTGCAGCATCCCCCTTTGGTGGCTCTAAGAGGCCAAGGGGAAGGCAGGGTAGCCTGTGGGGTGTGGAATATTGTCACACAAACATTGACCTGAGGCCTTTTTATAAGAGACACTTTGAGGTGGCCTGATGGCACAGTCGAATGTTAATATGACCCAGTAATGGGTGCTTTCCCACATTCCACCACTGCCCATTTCAGACTCAGCAACCCTCGCCCCCACCACCCCCAGCTCCCAGGCGGTCCCCTGCTTCTTTCCCTCAGTAACGTGCAATGTTTCTGTGTGTTGACACTATTACCGGTAGCAGCTGCCTCAAAGGGACCTTTGCTGCCACATGGTAAAAACACATTGTTGGTTGGTCTGGTGAAAAGACCTGAGGCTTCCAGAACTCTCAAGTCTGACGGTCAAGGCCTGGAACCCAGAGCTCTCCCTGTGAGAACACTGCTTGTTTGCACCACTGTAATGCATTCCAAGAAGATTCAGTGCCACCTCTGAGAATTCTGTGAGGGGAATCAAAGCACAAGTATCACCCTTGAGAGTTTCTGCCCTCCCTATATTCTAGCAGAGATTCACTCCAAATATTGTTCAACTGGGAGGGTCTCCGCACTTCCTAGGGGTAGGTGGGTGAGCCAGGCAGAAGGATGAGGGTCTAAGAGGCTGTCTGTCCTGAAGTTCTGCTCGGAAGGACAGAGATGCTGAGAAAGGGGGTCACGGTTGCCATTTTGAAGAGGAAAGTCAATTGGCAAGTCTAGAAAGAAAAAAGATAACTTCTATCTTGAGAACCTCATAGTCTACAGGGGAAGAGAAAAGACGCAGTAGTTTCAGGACAGGATGGGAAGTAGCTGAGAGCAGAAGGCACCGGGCATGGAGGAGGGGCCAAAGCAGGGGCCTACTGGGTATTTCTTAGTGAGTGTTCATCCTTTGATTCTCCATAGTTTTAGTATCTCCCATCACATGGTTCTGAGTTACAGTGTTTATATAGAAAGCTCATGAACCACTGGGTTCTGACTGCATTTATTGTGTTTACCATGTGACTGTGCTGAGTTCCCGGCTACGGGGCAGTCAGAGAGCTGGAGTGATGCTACTGGCTTGGTCATTCTTTATATTCTATCCCAACCTCACAACAGTCCTACTATTATTATTGCCACTTTTAAAATGAAGAGACAGAGAGGGAGCCTGAAGTCACTCAGCCAGCCAGTGACAGCACAGGGATCCCAACCCTCATCTCCGCTTCTCTGGTTTCCTGTTTGGGGACCCGGGTGTGGTTAACTGGTCACAGAGGAACATGGTGGCAGAGTCACAGAGCTCCAGGCCAGCGTGTGTCAGTTTGCTCAGGGGTGCTAGTCTATGGTCTCCTCCTCATTAGCTGACACCTGGGTGCCTCAGTGCTCTCCTCTGTCCGTGAGGACCGGGTGAGGGAGGTCTTCCCTGAAGTTCACAGGCACCAGGGCCATGGTGTGTATTATTGGTGATATTTCAGTCGTGGGAAGGGTCCCAAGGATGTGAGTTAAACACTATGGTGTATTAAGGACTGGAGAGCGGCCCTTTCAGCAGCTGAAGAGTGGAGAGGAGGTGAAAGATGGGGTGAGATGGGAAAGGGACCCTAGGGTGGGGGTCAGGAAAGAGACAAGTCTGGGGGGTGCACAGAAGGGACGGGGCGGGTGCAGACCGGTCTAGGAGGTGCAGGCCTCCAGCTCCCAGGAGTCTGGGCTTTGTCCTGGAGGCCCACACTTGAAGGGGACACAGCAGGGAGCCGGTGTTGGGAGCGCTTGGCCCCCTTATTAGGAGGAAAGGGAGGAGGCCACAGGCTGTCCACGATGCCTGGGCTAGAAGTCATAGCTTCTGTGGGTGAGGAGGCCTGCCACTCAACAAGAACAGGCCGGCCCGTGGAGTTCGGGGTCCCCAGAGGCTGGGTCTGTTGCACGGCCTTGGCAACAGGGACCTCTGGGCCCTTTACAGCTGTCTCCACGTCTGCGACAGAAAGGGAGGCAGGTGTATTTCCCGGGCACTTGGCATCAGACGAGTCAGTTTCCAAGACTTGACGAGCCCCTGCTGCCCCTCCCCAAGCGGCCCCCCTCCCCGCACGGTCCCCTTCCCACGTGGTCCCCCCTCCCCACGCTGCTGGAGGGCGCGGGGAGCCGCCAGCCTGCAGGGCAGCGACAGCAGCGCCCCCGCCGGCGGAGCCCAGCCTGCGCGCTCAGCCCTTTCATCCCGTGCTGCTGCTGCCACCGCGCGGGAGAGGTGGGAAGCACAGCCACTTGGGCTCTGCGCTTAGGGGAGAGATCCACGTGCGTCCAACACAGCGGGAACTTTTCCCTTTTGCAGAGGGCGATGGTGTAGGGCGCGGGTGGGGGTGGGGGTGGGGCGGGGCGGGCATTGAGTAAATCTTTGGAGATTGAGGGCTTACACAGCTCTGGGCTTCTGAATTTTAGAATCAATATGAAACTTCTTTAGACTGTTTTATACTAAATATAAATAACAGGAATCTCTGGGCTGCTTGGGCTGGAGAGGCGGCGTGTGGTCATAGCAGGGCCCCTGCTGACTGCACCTTCATGACCCGGCTGCTCATCCCTGACTGGGTGGCCATGTCCCTGCAGTGATGGCAGTGGGTCCTAAACTGTCCTAGTGTTATTTACAGATTCATTTCTCTTTTGAAAACAGTTTTTGTAAAAATTGGAAGGCACAAACCCAGTGCTTTCCACCAGCACCCCCGCCCCCAACCCAGGGGTGGGAAGAACATGCCGGGAGCCGAGGACTTAAGGCCATGGCCAAGGCTGGACCATGGTGACAGAGCTGGACCAGTGGAGAGACAGAGCCCTGCTTCTGCCAGCTCACCGACTGTCCCCCTGGGGAGAGTGCTGTGGGTCAGGTCTTACAAACCCAGCAAAGAGGGGTCCTCTTTCAGGGAGCCGGGTCAGTGAATGGGAGGGGACAGTCAAGGCCAGGGCGAGGACAGGATAGTGAGCAGAACAGGGTCATGGGCACAGTCTGGGGGGAGGGAAGCTACCAGGCACAGTTGTCCAGGAGAGGAGCCCCTTAGGGGAGGGGCTGTGGGTGATGAGAGCTCTCTTAAAGTGTAAAACTGTCCAAGGAATTTGAACTCCTGTGAGCCAGCATTTCATACTCAAGGAACTGCCCTCACAGTCCCCAGTTGTCAGATGGAGTTTCCCCAGGATGGCCTTGGTCAATTTCTCAAAACAGAAATTTACTTGTGAGAGGATAGAAAAAACGGAAGTATGACAGAGTGACCCAAACAGGACCCAGTGCCGTCAGGAATAGCAACCAGGCACCCCTTGCTGGTTGAGGGTTAAAGATCCATGGCTCTTCAATTCTACACCCTGCTAGGAGTGGGTCTGGGCAGCAAGTGAAACACTTTCCAGCTCTTAGAATTGCAGCTGTTGTGGGCACTTACTCCACTAAGTTCAGTTTTATCACTCAAGGGAACTCTGATCTAGAGATTACAAAGGTCCTGACTTTGAACCCATGAGGTGGGGACCAACCCAAGGCCACCTTTACCGGGAAAAACCGCTTTGAGGCTCTGCGGGGAGCAGAAAGAGAAACGGCGGTCACATATTGCCCCCTCGTGTCTGACAGCGTTCATTGCACCCTGGCTGCCTCCAAAGGACAAGCGGGGCTCAGGGTCGGTTTTACCTTAAGGAGTGTGTCACTTCCAGGCAGTGACAAGGACTGGCTTTGAAGTTTGCCAACCTGTTTCCACACTTGTTGGCTATACCGCGCCACAAAGGGAAAAAAAATCACAGAAGACGAGAAGTGTGCTGTACCCCCTGCACCCTGGCTGTTCTCCACTGCAGCCCACCTGGGAGTTGGCATGTGTGATGGTTAAAAAGCATACAATGTTTTACATCTCAATTATTCCTCAATAAAACGTTTTTCTTAATTTAAAGCATGGACTTTGCGGACAAATCATATTCAAATCTTGGCAGCAGGTGACCAGAGGGTGCACAAGTCACTTAATCTGGATATGCCAGTCCCAGAACACCACTGCATTAGAAAGCCAGAGTTAAAACCCAAAGGCGGCTGATCTCTGCAGCTCACAGGTGGGGGAGGGGCGTGGTCAGTGCTGGGGACACTTCATCTGGCAACTGGGGACTGTGAGGGTAGTTGTGAACCTACCCTAAGATGACATGGATAAGGTTTGTAATGCAGTGTCTGGCACACAAGAGCCAATACTTGACAATTACTAGGTTTCCAAAGGGACCTCCTCAATTAAGGGCAGCAGTGGGTCTGGGGAATGCGTGAAGGAGGTGTTGGCATTTTGTGGGAGGGTTTGCCTTGCCCAGCGCAGTCCAATGGAAATATAATGCAAACTGCAAGGTCAAGCCACAACTGTAATTTGCGATTTCTAGTAGGCTTATTCAAAACAAGTTAGAAAAAGTGAAATCAAATTCACAATACATTTTATTTGATCCTGTGTATCCGAAATATTGTCAACTTGCTGTGTAATGTCAAAAATTATTAACGAGAAATGTTATGGGTTCTGTTCATGCCACCTCTTCACAGTCCCATGTCTAAGTTACATTCCCAGGTTATCCCCCTTCAGACGAGCCCACCACCCCCATTTCAACTGCTAGTTGGCCCCCATGTCGGACAGGGAAGCTCTCCAGGGCAGCTTTGGTGAAGAAGGATGACTAGTGACTCCCTGCGCCCACCCTGAGGTTGAGCTGGCTGACTACATCAGTGCTTGTGGAAGGGTGCTCAGAGATCCCCTGCTTCAGAATCTTCTGGGCTGGCTTCTTAAACAAAACACCAGATTCCTTGGCTTTCTCCCTGCTTCTCCTTTTGGACCAAGTGTCTGAAACAAGGTTGGGGGATTAATAATTATGGAGGTGGCCGTGGTATGTTCACAGGTTTTCCCATTCCTGCTTAGAGGCCCCTCACCTGGAGTTTAAACTGGGCTGTGTTCAGTCCCCGACTCTACCATCCAGCACGCTCTTCTGGCCTGTGCCACTTGGTGCAGGCACACACCACGGCACCTGAGAGGGCAAATCTTATCTCCAGTGGAAAACCCAGCCTATGGTCCATCCGTAGCATGAACATCCAGTCCTTTCCCCCCTAGAATGTTCCTTCATCCTGCTCTGACTCCCTCTCCCATAGGAGCCAGCTAGAGACCTTTCTACTTATTTAGCAGCTGTGGTCTGAATGTGTTCCCCCAAATTCATATGGTGGACACTTACTCCCCAGTGCAACAGTTTTGGGAGGTGGGGCCCCTTGGGAGGTACTTAGATCATGAGGGCTTTGCTTTTGTGAATAAGTTAATGCTGTTGAAAAGGTTTTGACTAAGGAAGCTCGTTCCTTCTGCTCTTCTGCTGTTTCTCCGCGAGACCACAGTGTTTTATCCCCTCTGCAGGATGCCGCAAGAAGGGCCTTATCAGACACGAGATGCCAGCCTGGTAATCTTGAACTTCCCAGTCTCCAGAACTGTGAGAAATACGTTTCTATTCTTTATAAGTTCCTCAGTCCGTGGTATTATGTTATAGCAGCACAAAACAGGCTAAGACACCAGTCCTTTGTCTGATTTCTTTTTCTCTCCACCTCCAGCCGTGAAAGCTCTGTGTGTGGAAACAGAAGGACGAGGGGTAGGACAGTGCTATAAAAGCAAAGCTGACAGCAATCAAGCCATTTCATATTTAAAACAGTTCCATACTCAGGGAGAGTTATGTGTCTTTGATACAAAAAGTCAACCTCTAAGTGCACTAATCTCATTTATTTCTTCCAATACCCTAAGAGGTAGCTACTATATCCTATGTTACAGATGAGGACAGTGAAGCACAGAGAGGGTAAGTAACTTTCTCAAGATCACACAGCAAGTAAGTAGTGGAAACAGAGCCTCCAAAGTAAGGACAGAAAAGACCAGTGAACTGAGAGTCATGAAATGGGGGTCCTAGTTCACTATCCATGTGGCTTAACATAAACCTTTGAGCTTCTCAAAGCCCAAGTGTCTTTCCTTGAAAATGTGACAGTTGAGCATGGAGGACTTCGTCATCTTTTTGTTTCTTTGAATATTCGTTTATTCATTTGTTGTATTTTGAGTTTCTTGGAAAGTAACTCCAGGACTCTGAGCTTTTTACAGAAGTATTTACTGGGGAGTGCCCCTGAGCAGCTAGAGAAGCAGGCTCGGCAGGGGAGAAGCTGAGCTGCAAATAGTTCCAACAGAGGCCAGCAGGGAGCTCTGGGCCTCATTGGGAGGGACTCGAAAATTGTCCCAGCTGAGGCCTGGGAACCAGGTCTTTATGACCCCAGAAAGAGTAGTCCTGGATTCAGGCTGCCACTGGGAAGGAGGCATAACCTTGGGAAGGAGCAGTTTCCTCTGGTTGTGGGGACTTCAGGAAAAGGACTAGTCTGTGGGCTGGGGGGATGGGCGTCCCCCACTAGAAGGGGGTCTTTCTGCTAGCATCCTTTCCTCATGCTATCCACATTCATTCACTTCATCTATGGAGGTCACCCTTGCATAAAAGCTGCACTGTAGGGCTGTGGCTGGTGGACCTCTTTCTGAAGGAAACTTACAAGAGGAGGAGAGGGGGTGGGAGGAGCTGCACCCACCCCCCACCATGGCAGTGGTCTTGAGGTAAGTGCACCCCTCGTCTCTCTCTCCTGCTGCCCGTTCCAGGTGACCCTCATACCTGACACGCACCTCTCTGGGCTTGGGGCTCTCTGTGTGGTGACTCAGGCCTCTGCTCCTGAGAGGGCTGAACCCCTGTACCCCACTTGCCTACTTTGTCAAATGTGGGCTGCAGAGTACAGAGAACTGTCTCATTGGGTTACTCGGGGGCCTCATTTCTGTGTTGCCCTCGTGGTGTAACAGCAGCCCTACCTACCCTGATGACCAGTGGCCAGTCAGGTGCCATGATGCCTTCCTCAATTGCTGGAGTCTTGGCTTGAGGAGGCTAAAGTTATCAGGCTGTAGACATGGCTCAAAGTTTAATCAGACCTTTGCGATGTTCCTTGTGATCCCCTCTGAGAGTCAGGACTTCTGGTCTTGCAGAGCCTAGACTTTTAGGAATGGGAAGTATGGAATCTCCAAGTGGATCTCCGAGAGTAACAGTCATGCCCTGTCAGTTTCTTGACTCATGTGCTCCATGTTCAGACATCATGTATGACAGGGTGTGTGAGCTGCCCCCAGCGGATGTGTCCCATTTGCACAGGCATCACCTTCAACAGGGTGTACAGGTGGCCATTCCAGCGCTCTGTTCGTCTGGTAGCTTCTGATGGTGTGGGACCAGTGGATTTCACCGTCCCGTGATTCCCTGATTTGTTTCTTTGGTCACAGCTCCTAGTCTGAAGCAATGCTACATGGATCAATTCCATGACCATGGATCAAATACTCTGCAAGCCTTTGGTATCGATGATGGCTGACCCCTTCCAAGCAAGAAAGGCAAATCTGTTCTCAGAGTCTTATTTCTTCTAGTGAAGATGAATCTCTACCCCTTCAAGGTAGAAATAGTCTAGTGTAATAAACTTCCCACCAGGTAGCTGGTCACTTTGAGAAATGATGCCATATACCAGCAGTTCTCAACCTGTGGATCGTGACCCCTTTGGGGGTTGAACGACCCTTTTATAGGGGTCGCCTAAGACCGTCCTGCGTATCAGATATTTACATTACAATTCATAATAGTAGCAAAATTACAGTTATGAAGTAGCAATGAAAATAATTTTATGGTTGAGGGTCACTACAACATGAGGAACTGTATTAAAGGGTCGCAGCATTAGGAAGGTTGAGAACCACTGCCATGCACAGTGGCTCAGCATTGCACATAACTAATCAGCCTTAGTGAGCGGGATCCCTGTAGCAGTGGGGCCCACGCAGAACCTCCGTCTCTGCTCAATACCTTATTCACCAGCTTATTATCCTAGCTGTAAGATGGCCAACGACAGAGGCTGGTCGATGTTCACTTAGTTCTGTCTACTTAGTTGTACGCTGGCTTTGCAGTGTCATTGCTTTCTGGTGAACCTTAAAAGGTGACAGAAAAGTCTTTGTAATTTGTGCCCACTTCACGAGTGGGTTATCCACATGCCTCTTCTCTAGACCTTATTGCCCAATCTGCCAAATCTCTCTCTTTTCAAGGTCATGACTAACAACACAGCCATTCACTATCAACTGTAAGCCTGTACATAGTCTGGCCTTAGATTACTTGTCTTTCCACATGGTATAAATAACCAGGTCACTTACCCTTGCTCTGGCCCCGGGAGGCTTTAGTCTCACCCGTGATTCTCAGGAGCACCACCTGTGTTGGGCTGCATTGCAGGGCACTGCATTTTCAGCATGCGCCCACCCATGCACTGACTTATTTGTGAAGCAGACTTGGCCTGATTCCTCCTCTGCCAGTTAATTATTATAGCTGAGAAAGAGATTCTGGTGCAATCGTGGTGGATGACATGAGGGGTGACAAGGTCATAATCTCATGCCTTCCATCTCTGTTTTTTGGCTCATCTTGGATATGCCACACCTGAAATACAGTGTGTGCTTGGTGAGCCCAGCTGCCCCCACGGTCTGCTGGGTAACAGAACCGTGTTCATGATGGGCAGCTCTGGCTGCATGGTCACTTGAAATCCTGTGGCCCAGTCCTCAGAAATCGCAGCCTCAGGGGCTATTTTTCAATGAGTGCAGAATTCCCTATTGCAGAGCATGGCCTAAGTCCAGAAGCTTAGGAACATAGGTTGTGATATTCCTCCAAGGACTCTATAGGAAAGTGCCTTTCCCACCACTGATACCATTAAGAACTGGAGGGTCTTTGCTGCCCACCTGGAAGGTTTGTTTGCACTGCAGCCTGAGGCTGTTACAGAATACTGATCTTACCCTGACCCTACTGGAAAAACAGTGTGATGCTCTGTAGGATTGTTACATAAATGAGCCAAGTATGTAAGCACCTCTTACTGCAGTCCTTCCCTCCAGGGGACGGTCATCATTGAGCTTAATGGTGTTGTCCATCGATAATTTTATATTGATCCCTTTAGTGAATGGGATGTCTTGCAAGCCTCAGTGGCTGGTAGATTTGGAGCCCTATGAAGTGTATCTACTTAGTGTGCCCACTTCTCTAACTACTCTAGTTAGTGTGCAGAGCTTTCCAAAAGCTGACCGAGCAGCGTGCAGCATCATCTTCCAGGGACCTCGCCATGGTGTTAAATCCTGCAACACAGACTCAGATGAGTCCCAAAGATAGCTTCGTCCGTATCCTGTATTCTCCCTGATCCAGCACCCTCAAGATCCAGGCCCATACACCTGCCTGGCTTCTGTTAGTACGTACACATTGGTTAGAGTTTATGGCTCTTCTGGGGTCATCCCAGGCGTCTACTGCTGTGCAGCACACCATCCCAAATGTAGTGGAGGGAAATGACATTCTTTCATTACTGCTATCTTCCCATAGCTCTAGGGGTTGAGCGAGCTTGGATAAGCGTTCTTGCTGTAGTTATCTCATGTAGTTGGAGTCAGGTTGTCAGGTCACTACACTATTCCTTCAGATATTAAATATTCATTGCACTACTAATGGGCAAAAATTAAATAATTATTGCAACATAATTCCACTCTCTTTGCGGGTGGGATGCCAGACTTAAGAATCTTAGCAGGTAGAAAGTGCTGCCATATTTAAGAATCTTAGCAGGTAGAAAGATAATGTCATGAAAGAGCATTTGGAAGCGCAGAGTCAAACACGGAAGGCTTCCTGGAGTAGGAGACTAAGTGTTTATTATACTGCAGAAAGAGGATCTTGCTAAGTAGTCTGCGGGTGGAGGTAGCATGCGATGAGAGGAGGTGATAGAGATGGCGACTTATTTCAGGCCCTTCGTACCCAGGGGCCAGAACATGATAAGTTCTTAAGTGCCCTTAAGGAATAAGGAATGTTTACTTACTCTGCAAATGATGGGGGCCATAAAAGGATTTTAAGAAGGAAAATGACATAATAAGCTTTGTATTTTTTTTATTAAGTCATTTGTACATAGATCATGTATATATTTATGCCATTATGGGATTCAATGTTTTGATTATTTGTACAAATTGGAGTGCTTACATCCTACTAAT
>CAUYRH010153844.1:0-30291 GCA_963574655.1 Perodicticus potto | reverse complement strand
TAGGTCATCTGAAAATTGATTAAAGTTTTTAAACTTCTACTTGATAGTATCCAAAAAAAAAAAAAAAAAAAAAAAAAGTCAGAAAACAAAGAACTCTATACTCTATCCTCTATCCATGAAAAAAAATCAAGGGTCACATTTGGCTGGGACTGTTACTTGGTAGTCATTGGGAAGGAAATAGCTTCACGGGGTTTAGGACACATCTGGGCATTAACCATTCCAAGCACAAAGTACACAGAAAAACAGTGCATGTCAAGGGCAATGCATAGTCTCTCCTCTCTGCCACCTGCTCTTGCTTGTTCCTCCTTTCCTCCTTCTTCCTCTTCCTCCCCCTCCTCTTCTTCCTCGCTGATATATTTTCTAATTTCTTCATCTCTGTCTCTCTCCTTCTCTCTCTGTTTCACAGTCTCTCTCTCCGTCTCTTTCTCTCTTTGAGGCAATCCAACCAGAAAGTCTCTTTAGAGATTTATTCCAATGAAACGGCGGGACAGCAGAGTCGGTTTTTTCTCCTCTATAAAACCCTATGCACAGATCACAACTCAGCCGTCACCAGGGAGTTCTCTCACTTCCTTTCTCCCTTAGGAAGGAGAGGACGTGAGCAGCTGGTCGGGCCTGCCTGTTGAAGGGAGGCCAAGCTTGGGGGAATGACTGAGTAGCTACTCTTGTGCTGTCCAGTGGAGTTTGCCTTGAGACCAAAACCCACTAACATGGAATCTGGAAGCTATCAGAGAAGAAATCTGATTCATGTATATTTTTCCCCACAGTCATCCATCACCAGGGATTTTTGTGTTTGAGGCATGTTGCAGAGACTCTGGCAAGCTGCTGTATATCAACCATGATCAGTTTTTAACATGCCGTGATAATCTAAAGGGAAACAACCCCTAAAATCTACACACCAGTATTTTGCTTGTTCTCATTTGCCCTTTGGGGCCAAAATAATTAAAACAAAAACCCGAAAGGCAAGACAAATTGAGTACTCACATTTTAGAAAGGCCTGGCTTACTCGAATGTATGTCTGTGACCACAGGACAGGGTGTGCATATTTAGGTAATGACAATGAACTCAAGTAATGCCACTTGAACTGTGTTGGCTACCTATTATGTTCCAGGAACTATTTTAACGTATGTGTATGTATATTTATATTTTATATATGTGTGTGTGTATATGTACATATATACACACAAAAAAAAACTTGGTTCTTTATATATGTTAAACTAAGAGTAAATAAGAAATTCTGCTTATGTGTTATGGACTTAATGTTTGTGTGCCCCCAAATTCATATGTTGAACCCCAAATCCCTGTGATGGCATTAGTCGGGGGGAGCCTTTGGGAGGTAATTAGATCATGATGGGGGAAGTGCCCTTACAAGAGGAGACATAAGAGAGACGATATCGCGCTGCCATATGAGGACATAGAGAAGTGTCAGTCTGCAACCAGAACAAGAGCCCTCACCAGGAAACAAATTGGCCCACACCTTGATCTTGAACTCTCCAGCCCCCAGGACTATGAGAAATGAATGTTTGTTGTCTATGGTATTTGTTATGGCAGACTGGGCTGACTAAAACACTGTGTCCAAAGAGATGTGATACTTCAAAAGCATGTTAGGTTAGCAGGATGAAGAAAGTAAATACAATTTTCTGCTTAAAGAGACATTCAGTTAAGGAACACAGAAAGCTTTATTATGAATATTATTGCAAGGCAATTTGCAACAGTACTCAGAAAAAGGCACTACTATATATTAGAAGTTGGGGCTCAGCGCCTGTAGCTCAGTGGCTAGAGCACCAGCCACATACACTGGAGCTGGTGGGTTCGAATCCAGCTCGGGCCTGCCAAACAACAATGACAACTACAAGCAACAAATAGTCGGGCATCGTGGTGGGTGTCTGTAGGCCCAGCTACTTGGGAGGCTGAGGCAAGAGAATTGCTTAAGCCCAAGTGTTTGAGGTTGCTGTGAGCTGTGATGCCACGGCACTCTACCAAGGGTGACATACTGAGATTCTGTCTCAAAAAAGGAAGAAGAAGAAGAGGAGGAGGAGGAGGAGGAAGAGAAGGAGGAGGAGGAGAAAATGTATAGTCCTAGAATTTGTTAACATTCTCAATCATGTCAGCCACAGAAGAGTGTTAGAAAATTCCAAGAGAAAAGACAAAAACCTGAAAGGCAAGACATGTTGGGGTTTCTCATTAAGTCCCACAGTTCCTAAAAGATACAGTCCAGGACAAGCACCAACCATCCCCTCTGTCAGCCCCTTGAATGCTGGTAGTCCTCTGAGTTTTTATGTGCAGCGCTCCTCCGTTCTCATTATACATCTTCTCTCTAGATGATCTCATCCTCTCCGATGATTTTTACTGTCCTTTATATGCTGGCGTTTTCCAAATCTAAATCTCCTGCTCAACATCCCCCGGGGCCTTGAGATTCATATATCAAAAACTGTCCACTCAGATATCCTACAACCATCTGAAACTTAAGATGCCAAAAACTAAACTCATCACTTTTCTCCTAGAATTAGTTGTCCATTCTTTCTCTTAGTTGGTGAGACCAAAATTCACTTGTTAATAAGGCCAAAGATCCTGAGAGTCTTCCTTGACTCCTTTTTCTTCAACCACCATATCAAATCCATTACCAAGTTCTGCCAATTTTTTTTGTACAGACAGAGTCTCACTTTATCGCCCTCGGTAGAGTGCCATGGCATCACACAGCTCACAGCAACCTCCAACTCCTGGGCTTAGGCGATTCTCTTGCCTCAGCTTCCCAAATAGCTGGGACTACAGGTGCCCACCACAACTCTTGGCTATTTTTCTGTTTTTTGCAGTTCGGCTGAGGTTGGGTTTGAACCCGCCACCTTCGGTATATGGGGCCGGCGCCCTACTTGAGCCACAGGCACCGCCCAGTTCTGCCAATTTTAATTCCCGAATCACTGCCCTCCTCTCTAGCGCCCCTGCCTTGCCTTTGTCCAAGAACTTATTATCTCTAATATGGTGTTCCTTCTTCTGGTGTTGCCTCTTCTGATGTCACCCCCTCCAATTCTACCCTCTACGCAGTCTCCTAGGCACAACTTTGTATCTGGGAGGCTGGCTCCTTATTAAATCATTTCAATGGCTCCCTTTCAACCACTAGAGAAAGTCCAAACTCCTTGGCTTGGCATACAAGGGTCTCTTAACCTGGATCTCTGCCTTCCTCTCGAGCTCCATCCCTCGCCACCTACCCTTGGCACACTTTCCTCTCCAATAACACTGAAATACTTGTAGCATCTCCAACATCCCATCCTGCTGCAGACCTCTGTGCCTTCACTCCTGTAATTCCTGCTACTGGAATGACAATCCTATTCCTATTCTTTGTTTTGTTTTGTTTTGCAGTTCGGCCGGGGCCGGGTTTGAACCCGCCACCTTCGGTATATGGGGCTGGCGCCCTACTCGCTGAGCCACAGGCGCCACCCCCAATCCTATTCCTATTCTTTCTTTGCTTGGATAACTGTTCTTTACCCCTCAAAACTTAGTTCCAGGAGTCCATCTTATAGGTGGTTATTCCTGACTCACCACCTGAACAATGTTTTCTCTCTATGCTCCTCTAGTGCCCTGACCCTGTGTCTGTCCCAGAACATACCACATTGTGTTGTAACTATTGGTTGGCCTTTGATCAGGGGCCCGGCTTCTACGCTGTATTGTGAGTTCCTTGAGGGGGACTACATTGCAACTCCTGAGCAGACATGCGCTATATATTCAACTGATTTTGAATAAAGGAATGAGATTGCTTTCCTTTTTAACATTCCCTTTGAATTACTCTCTCTATTTCCACTGCTGCTATGTTAGTACAGACCTTTATTATCCCTCCCTGTACACAGACTGAACACAGAGCCTTTGATGATTATCTAAAGGGTAATGTCCAAACTTCTTAGCGCTGCATACACAAACCGGTTGCAACCAAACTTCAGGCCTATTTCCTACCAATACCTACCCTGCCGACATCCATACTCCAGCTATGCTCAACAAGTTTGCCTTTGCACATTTTCTGCCCCTCTTAATGAACTCTTATTCACCCTTAAGAGCCCACTTTAAATGTGCCCTCCTCTGTGCTGACTTTCCTAAATTTCCCCCAGGCAGTTAGTCACATCCATCTTTGTACTCCTATCACTCCTGTCTCTCTCTCTCTCTCTTTTTTTATTGTTGGGGATTCATTGAGGGTACAAGAAACCATGTTACACTGGTTGCATTTGTTGGGTAAAGTCCCTCTTACAATCGTGTTTTGCTCCCCGAAGGTGTGGCACACACCAAGACCCCACCCCCCTCGCTCCTTCCCTCTCTCTGATCTTCCTTTCCCCACCCCTCCCTCATTCTTTCTCTCTCTGCTCTCCCCTTCCCTCACCCCCACCGTGCCAATAATTGTCATTAATTGTCCTCATATCACACTTGAATACATGGGATTCATGCTTCTCCATTCTTGTGATGCTTTACTAAGAATAATGTGTTCCACTTCCATCCAGGTTAATACAAAGGCTGTAAAGTCTCTATTTTTTTTAATGGATGAATAGTATTCCATAGTCTCTTATAGCACTTTTTATGCTCAGTTATAGTTATCTGCTTACCTTCTCCTAGCCTCAGTTTCCTTATCTGGAAAATCAGGCACAAGAACGGCTTGTATTTTATTGGGTAGTTGTAAGAAGTAATGGACACAATTCATTTAAAGCACACAGCAGAGACAGCACCAAATACATAGTAGCTAATATCATTTGAGTTCTCAATATGTGCCAGGCATTTTAAGTGTATGGACTCCTTTCATTGTCATTTCATTTCATATGAGGTAGGGACAACTATTGCCTGCATATTCTAAATGAGGCCACAGTGACTTGGAAGAAGCTAAAATGACTTGCCCGAGCTCACACAGTTAGTGGGACATCTGATTGAACCTACATGGCCTGGTGCCAGAGCCGTGCTCTTAACCACTATTCATCTGCGTTCACTTTTCTCATCCCTACAATGTGTGAACTGTTCCAGGACTGGGACTACTCCTGCCTTCATTCAAAAGTTAGACTCACAGTCCCTAACTCTCTCATGTCTGCTCAGGACAAGAGATAGAGACGCAGGGTTTCCAGCCCACAAGTGGCACTTTCTCTCTCCTCCCTGGATTGCCCCTTGCTATTCAGCCACCTTGCCCTAAAACAGCATGCTTTAACTTGAAAAGCCTGTTTCTTTGCCCCTTTCTACTGCCTCAATGACTTTCATGCATTCCAGATCGACTTCAGGAGGCCTGAGCGCCCCTCAGGTGGACAGAATATGGCCCTATGTTGCATAAAGGTTTCAATCCATGTTCATTGATTGTCTGGGGCACAGTGTTATAATGCTTACATGCGGAACTGCAAAAACACCATCCGGGCTGCTATTCTGGTTGGTAAGTCCAGGCCACAATCTGAGAACTACATGCACTCGCTAAATTCTACAAACATCGCAGTCTATCCCAGAGGTATGAAATGTTGCTATTGCTTTGCAGTCTTAAAAAAGAGAATAGCATATAAAGTAACTAGCCAGCGGTAGCTCCAGAATTTCTATATAGGGAAGCCACACAACCCCCATGTTATCTTTTACAGTATTTATATTCTTTATGTGAAGAGGCTTGGTAGGGCTGGTGAAGATGAATGGATTTGTCTGGAAGGTGTGTTTGGAGAGAAAGCACACTTTTTGCTGGTTTGTTTGGGATAATGATTAATTCGGGCTAATATCCCCCTTCCCCAAGCCACATGGCATCACCAGTGAGAATGGCTCATGGGCACATACTGAGTCTTGGATAAAAGGTAGCTTAGAAGTTTTCATTTCTTGGCCCTGATTGCTGGATTCCAGAGAACCTAGTTCCACCACCCTTTCCAGATACCTATTAATTTGGGAGAAGATGAAAACACTTTGCTGGTGAGAAATCCCAATTCGAAAGATAAGGGAATCAACTAAGGAAGGAAGGAGGAGGGGAAAGAGTAAGACAGGAGCCAGGAAGAAGGAAATCACACCCACACTGGAGTCAAGGCAAGGCTTGTAGTTTCCACTAAGAAACCAAAAAGCTCATAACAGGAAGAAAGAGGTGAGTTGCAATCCAAAAAAGCAATCAACTCACTGACAGTTTATTTATTTTTACCTGGGGAAAGTGGTGTGGGGAGAGGTGTTCAGCTCCCAGGCTGACCCGGCAGCTGCAGCTGCTACAAAGGAAGTGGGTGTTTGGGGGAGGGGAGAGGGGACCAGGATGGGGGGCTGGCATATTCCTTGCTCCCAACAGAGGCCCTGAGATTCTGAAGGAAGGAACCTGAGACTGTGTGAAGCCCAAGAGAGAGAAGGTATTTTCCAGCCCGGCTGAAAAGGAAGCCTCTCTCCAAGGACATAAAATCTATCCCAGTCTTGACCTGAAAACTCAGAGGCAATCTCCCCATTCCCACTGTCTTTAGACTGCCCTGTTTGCCTCGGTCATTTTTAAGTGCAGATGAAGACAATGGAGTTGCAAAGGAGAAGGAGGAAGAGGAGAGAAGAGAAAGAAACGGTGTCAATAAAAAATATATAAAATTAACAGAAAACAAGACTTTCCTGGGCTTTTCCCCTGCGCTATAGCATCTGGTTTCATTTCTCTTTCTAGAAGGAAAAAAAGGAGGGAGGGAGAGACAGAGAGAGAAGGGAGGAAAGAAAAAGAAAGAGAGAAAGAAAAGAAAGAAAGGAAGGGTGGGGGTTAGTGAGTACAGGGCATATGTTTTCAATGAAATCTTTTCAAACATGTTCAGGCAGCTGGAAGCTTGAGCCCTGAGTGGAAGTCTTGTTGCTGATGGAGCCAGCACCACCCTGTCATGAGGGTATACAGGATGATCCATGGTCCTGAGCAAGTCCTGTCACTTTCTGTCCCTGCTTTTGCCTCATAGAAAGGGTAGTGAGGGTTTCAAAAGAAGTAACAGGAAAATATACCCTGAGAAGTGTAACAATCGCAGTAACAGTTCCGGGAAGCTTTGCTATGCTTTACCTGCATTTTCTTATTCAGTTCCTATAACACCTGATGTGATGAGTGTCATTATTGCCTCATTTTATAGAGGAAAAAATTAGGTTACACAGTGGCTGGCTTGTGAATATCAATAGGCAGTAATTGGAAGGATTTGAACCCAGCTCTGATTGCCTCCAGAGCTTTTAACGCCTAGATAACATAAGGTAAGATTGTTGGTATTATTATTCAATTGTACCTTTCATGGTTTCCACGTTTCTTTTCTGGAGGAAATCTTCAATTCGAATATGGTTTTCTTTTCCAAGTGTGAGGGAAAGTGACTAGAGCATTTTCGTCTGTTAAATGGGAATTGAGAGAGGGGGACATTTGATGCCAGGGCCCAAATTCCAGACTTATAACTGAGGCAAGTGACACCTCCCATTCAGACAGTCTGGACTTCGTAATGTCAGGTGTGAAGAAAGCCATCCTCCTCACATTCTTTAGAAGGGCTTTGACATTTCAAAACAGCACTTCTGTTTCAAATTGAGATCACGTTCATTCTAGCTGGTTCAGTATCCTAACCCAGATCTCCCATCTCCTCATCTCCCTTTTATGGATGCCTACTGAGTACATTCCAATATTTCACTTAATAGAATTCCCCAGAGAAAGAAACACTTAAGGGTGCATAGAGATCATTCCGGCTGTGAAAGATGTTGAAATATTGGAATGGGCAACTAAAAAGGGAGAATTGAATCTGAAAGGCTCTAAGAACAGGAGGATCACGCCTATAATCCCAGCACTCTGGGAGGCTGAGGCAGGTGGATCGCTTGAGCTCAGGAGTTTGAGATCAGCCTGAGCAAGAGTGAGAAACCGTGTCTCTTAAAAATAGAAAAATTAGCCGGTGTTGGGGCAGAGACCTAAAGTCGCAGCTACTTGGGAGGCTGAGGCAGGATGATCGCTTGAACCCCAGGAGTTTGAGGTTGCTGTGAGCTAGGCTGATGCCATGGCACCACAGCCTGGGCAACAGTGAGACTCTGTTCCCCCATTCCTCCTTCCAAAAAAGGAACAGGAGGATCTCAGAAGCCTGAGCCAGTCAAGGGGCACTCCTGCTAAGAGGCAGAGGAATGAACAAGCTTGCCTTTTAAACTTCCAACACACTTACTGAAACCAAGCTGACTCAGGAGAGTGACCTCAGAGGCTTAGATTGCAAATTCATCTAGCCCACATATGTCCTCTGCAAAATGAAGAAAGTTGCGCGTTTGGATGACTTGAGTGTTTTAATCTTTCTGTATGCCTGTAAGACTCATAGCCTGTCACTGAAGAGCGCCACCTACCAGCTGCTTCCAATTGCAGCCTCCTGTTAATAAAATCCAGAGCTCACAGGCCTGGGAACATAGCCACTGGACTTGGTATAGTGGAAAGGTTTCTGGAGCCAAGGATGGGATACCTGAGTTCTACTTGGAGCTTTGCCTGTTTCTAGCAGTACGAATGTGAGCAAATCACTTGCTTGTGAGCCAAGGGGCTTAATCATATTTACATGGTATACCTCACGTCTGTAGCCTAGGACACTGGGAGAGAGAGAGTATACATATAAATTTCAGTAGATAGTTCCACAGGCCATACCTTGATTATACCTTGTAAAATCAAAGAAGAAAAAAAAAAAGAAAAGCATTCTGAAAAGAATGCAGGAATATTTTAACAAAAGAACATTAATGTTTTTCATGGGTGTTTCACATTGTTTCTTGAAGAGCTAGATTTTGTCTTTGTCCATACTGAAACAAGTGAGTCCCCTTCACTTCCTAAATCTGAAACGTGTGTCAGAGTGGCTGCTGAGAGAACTTAACGATCAGACACAGCCACCAGAGAGACATGTGACCAGCCAGGAAATCACCCTGGAAAGGCAAAATACAACTCTATTTTCTGGCTATGGCTTGGCAAGTACATATAAAAAGGGAGTGAGGGAAGTGGGGGACAAAAACAGATGAAGGAACAGAAGGCAGGAGACAGCTGAGACAAAGAGCAGGAAGGCAAGGTGAAGTGCAGAGTTGAAGAAATCCAGCTTGGAGTCTCGGGGTTTTAACACATCTAGCAGATGCTTGACCTTGAAGCAGACATGGTAGGGATGTATGGATTTTTTATTTCCTCTGCGAAAAAGACAAAACAAGCATTTAGGTTACATGAAGATAGCTTGCAATGCTTTAGTCATCAATGTTTGTCTTAGTACAGACACCAAAAGGTGTTTTTCTCCTGTCAACTATGTTCCTACTCCCAGTCTTTCCCATTACGTAAGCTATGCGTCTCTCCAAAAGTATTGGAGGTACTAACCAGGAACCAGGGGTGGAAGTGGGGGCAGTGGGAGCGGAGCAGAGAGGGATTCAGAACAGACGTGAGTTGGATAAGAGGGGAATTCTTGGGCTCGACAAGGATTCTCTGAACTAAGGCAGACCTAGCCTTGAATCTTGATTCTGTCATTTACCAGATATGTGACCTTGAACCCGTTGCTGCCACTCTCGGAGCCTCATTGCCTTACCAGTAATGTAAACATAATGATAGCCTCTGTCTGTTAATGTCATTGTGAAGATTGAACGAGTTAGGGCAAGAAAAAAGCCGGGGGCAGAGCCCAAGACATAGGTAGTAGGCACTCGATATGTGCTTCATGTTACTATAATAATTTGATACGAGAAAGAGCTGACCCTGAGCCATGTTTTGCAGAAATGCCCCCATCTTATTTAGTGTAATTGCGAGAAACAGACGAGCCTGTACACTCCACACTTTCTCAAAATACTGAAGAGATTTTTCTTTTATAAATCTCTCTTCCGCCTTAGTGCCCTCTCCAGCTCTCTCACGCTCTCTCCACACACCCCTCCTCCCCGTCATCACCAAAGAAGCCCCCAGTGCTCCAAATAGATAAAAAGATGTGGCGGTACACAGGCCCTGCTGCATCTGAAGCTGGGTAGACGTGCCCAAAGGGGGATGACAATATCGCTTTTGTTTCTCTGATACTGGAATATCTCATGAATCCTTAAGTGGGCATTCCAGCGCCTCTTCAATCCACTCTTAGCTACTTCAGCTGGGCTCTCGGGAACCTAACAGTGCCACCTTTAAGGCCTCTCTCACCATTCTGACACCTGCATCCTGGTTCCTATAGAAACTCTTTCCCTCTTCTCAATGTATGCGATGTTGTGCAAGCCCATAGGATGAATAGAGAAGGCAGAATCATCATGTTAATGGGACTTTAGACATGCAAATGTGTGCCCCATGCGTGGATGAGCTGAACAAAGTCGATGTGGCGGATAGGAATGGACAAGTGCCATCAGAGCCCCAGATGTGTAATGCTGGGATGAGGGGACCTAGACATGATGAAAGGGAACACAAAGGTTATTTAGAAAAATGAGACATTTGGAGGGCCCAGCGAGAGGTGTGTAAATGGCCAGACAGCATGAGAGAGTGGGAGGAATCTAAGTGCCTGCAAGGAGCATAGATCAGAGAATTCTTGAAAGCCAGAGGGCGGGAGAGGAGAAGGCTGGGTGGGAAACTGCTGGTGGCTGGGAATTTTGTGCTCAAAGAACTCTAAGAGAAGAAACTATGGGAGTCTTATTTGATCAGGCTGCCAGGTACACTCAGGGCATAAAGGGCCCACCTAGGAATCAGACCAAAAAGTTCTCACCTCCCACTGATAAATTAAGCTAGTCCGTGAACCTGGCTTTGCCCATCTGTGTAGGCTTTGAACTTTGAATTTCTTCCCACTATCATAATGCATTTCAAACAGCTATGGCAAAGAGACCATAAAAGACTGAAAGGACATCAGCCTACATCAGAGTTTATGCCCCAATAGTTTGCTCTCCTCTTAATGATATTTTCTAAACTGTCCCCTGAGAAAATACAGTGTTCCGTGAAAGTCAGAATATTCTGCCACTAAAATTGCAAATTTTTCAAGGAAAAGCAAGAAGTTAAAGGATAGAATGTACCCCCATAAATTTTTTTCTCAAACCCTTGGTTCCTGCTCCCACGTGCCTACACTAGAATATAAAAGTTAGTACATGATTTAGCATAGCATTATATTTATAGATATTCTGTGGTTTAAATCTGAATGTTTCACGATGTTCCACAAAGAACTCTGTGATTTCCCATACCGTGTCACTGGAATCAGTTTGGACGCTCTAGAATTAAGGATTGGGGTCATGACCTTTATTTTGCACGATGACTCACTTTCATTTTTGCTCCTTTCCAACTCATTCACGCATTCCCCACAAAGTAGCAAGAATGATCTTTCAGACAGGTCAACTAGATCTCATCATTTCACACTTTTAGATTCATTAACGGCCTCCTGTTGCTTTTCAGCTGAAACCCAGACTCCTGAGCATGGCCCACAATGAGCTGACCCCTGCTGTCTTTTCCAATCTCGTTTTGTCCTACTGTCCTGCTTGCCCACAATATTCCAGCTACACGGGCATTTCAGTTCCTCAAATATGCCAGGCTGGAGTTTATCTCAGTGCATTTGTACATCGTACTGTTCCTTCTGCAATGTCCTTTCTCTCTGCGGTAGGCATAATTTGAGTCCCCATAACCCGTTGCCCCAGCATCGCACCGTTTTCATGTTACACTACACAACAAAAGGGATTGTGCAGATGGAGTTCAGGTTACTAATAAACTGACCTTAAGATTGAAATTTTGTTTTGGATTAGCTAGGTAGGCCCATTGTAATTACAGGAGGCCTTCGAAGCAGAGAGATGCAGCAGAAAGGAAGTCAGAGAGATTTGAAGCATGAGAAGGTCTCCAGACACCCTTGCTGGCTTGAAGGTGGAAGGGGCCATGTGGAGAATGCAAAAAGGAAATGAGCTTGGAAGTAGATTCCTCCCACAGAGACTCTAGCAAGGAATGCAGCTAGCCTACACTTGATTTTGGCCTTGGAGACCCTAAGCAGGGAACCTACCCCAGCTGCACTGTGCCTGCACTGCTGCCTCGTGGAAACTGTGAGATAATAAATCATGGGTTGTTTTAATTCACTGACTTTGTGGTGATTTGTTATGGCAGCAGTAGATATCTATTATACTATCCTTCTCTTTTCATGATTATCTCCTTTCCATCTTTTGGCTCTTAGCTTAAAATGCTAGCAGATTGGTAGGTCCTACCCTGACCATCCTGCTCAAAATGAGTCTCCTCTCCACTCCCCCGGCCCTATTATTCTCTTTCTCAGTCCTCTTTGTTTTCTTCATGACTCTTACCATAATTTTAGCTATTTTATTTATTTGACTTTTTAACTGTTTTTTTTTTGCCTGTCTCTCCCACCAAATTGCCATGAGACAAGGGGCCCCATCTGTCTCGGCTCTCCATCTTAGTCTCCTTGCCAGCACAGTGGATCACATATAATAGGTGCTTAACAGAAATGTGTTGAGTGGATGAATGAATAGTGCCCGAAAAAGTGATAGTCACAGTATGAACCACTGGAATGTAAGCTCCATGACAGCAGGGATTTTTGATCACTGGGTTATAGAAGAATGAATGGCATAGGCACTCAGTAAATATCTGGTGAATTAATTAATATCTGTCGAGCCTCTATTTTGTGCCAGGAACTATGTTTTGCACTTCCTACCTTATTTTATTGGATCCTCACAATACCACTTCAAGATGGGAGCTATTATTTTCTCTAGTTTCCAGACAATGCTGAGAGTGGTTAAGCACACTGTTTTAGGTCACACTGCTAGTAAGCGGTAGAGTCAGAATTCAGACCTAGGCTTTTCTGCAAGTTTGTGCCTTTCACTGTATGTTACTGCCTCCCAAGTGCTAACAGAACCCGTTATCTTCTGGGCCGATAAAAGCTTTGCAATAGGTAAAAAAAAAAAAAATATATATATATATATATATATATATATATATATCTGAGCTTCCACATGAAACTTCACGTACCATTTTAGGAATTTCACAGAGCCTACCCATAAACCTCAGGTTAACTTAAAGTATTTTATCTGCATTAAAGAACGTTCATGCTGTAATAGAGATTAACTGGGTTTTACCAGATAAGCTTCAGGTACCCTTCTAGTTATTCTAGTTTGTAGATGGGCATTCTTTTTTTTTTTCTTTTTTTGAATAATATCCTTCAATAAAAGCTGCGAGATGGGCATTCTTGGAGATGAAAAAAAAAAGCAAAAAAACTTCAGGCCCCCAAGATGTTAAATGCCACTAGTAGACAGGCTTTGGAGAGGCCGGTATTTTAGGGATGAAGCTATATCTAGTATCTCCAGTGACTGAAAACCATGTCAGTGTCCAGCCCTGGCTGTAGCAGTTCTTCTGGTGGTACCTAATCTCCCAAGTATTTGTGAAGTCACCAGATATTTGAGAATAGCATGAAGCCAGAGGCCAGCAACAAAAGCTCCCCACAGAGCTGTGAACTCTGCGGTAGGGCAGGCTTCCTGGCTCAGGGTCTGAGATTGGTGGCAGCTTCCCTTAAAAGCCCCCACCTAGCCCTGGTGCTCAACAGTTTGCCTATCCTTCTCTGAGCACTATTTCATGGAAACCAAGTGTCCATGTTTCCTCTCTGCTTTGTGTAACACTTGAAATTCCTTCCAGAAGGATTGTGGCCAAGAAAGAGCCATGAATGAAGTTGGAGATAGACCTTCAGGCTTGATTCATGCAGCTGAGTTTCTGAAAATGCTTATATCCTTCAGTTGTTGGGCAGCAGCTGCCGGCTTCTCTCTTCCAACTTCTCTGTCATCACCCCAGGACTTGCCTGGGCTCCTCTGGTGCCCACAGCCCAGGAATGCCACTCTCTTTCCCTGGTCTCCAGTCCCCTTCCTCAAGGTGAGTCATTATGACAGCAACAGGCTTTCAGGCCTGGCTTTCTGAATGCAAATGAAACTACCCTGGGACAGATCGCAGGGAGAGCACTAGCACACCCAGTTCACAGCCAAAGCTTGCTCTTCCTCCATAAGTACCACCCACCCTGAAGCCTGTGTTCTCTTAAGAATCTGGGAACTTTCCAGCTAAACCCCCTCCCCTTTTCTAAATGGCTTCCTTGCTCCCCATAAGGCTTGCCTGGAGTTTTATCTTCCATTGTGCAAAGGAAATAGCATCATGGCTAAAGGTCCAGGCCTTAGAGCCACACTGTCTAGGATTAGATCCTACTCTGCCACTTGCTAGCTAAATGTGTGGCCTGTGGCCAGTTGCACAACCTCTCTGGATCTTTTTCTTTATCTGTAGAATGGGTATAAAAATGATAGCCCTGAACTACTTGGTGGTATAAGGATGCCAAAAGGTACAAGTAGAGCACTTAGAACATCACGTGGCTCATAGTTAGGATGAAATGAACGCTAGCTATTATTCTTTAGCTGTTCTGGGGGTAAGCTATCATTTTTTGTGTCCAAAAGCACAAATAGACACCTTGCCTTCTGCTATGTCATCACTATGTCCGATACAAATTAATGTGTGATGGTCCTAACTTGGGGTTCGGCAATGCCCCACCTTGATAATAATAATAGATGCTACTTACTGAACACTCACTATGTTGAAGGCACTGCCCTAATACAGTTTGCATGCATTACTTTGTCAAGTCTTCACTAGAAACCTAAGAGGTGGATGCTGTTATTTTCTTCATCAAAGCACAGAGAGATTAAATAACTGTATAATGTAAAACTTAAGTCAGCTTTGTGCAAAGGTTAATGATTATACTTTGGGGCAATAATGGAATGCCCTGTGGAGGAGACAGAACTCTAATTTGACTCTGAATCTCATCAAAGAATTAGGATAAGCAGAGGGAACAAGGAAGGGAAATTCCAAGTAGAGGAAACCAGAAAAGTGGAAGCTGGAAATTAGTCTGGTGTGTGGAATAAAGAGAAGAGACTGTTCTGACTGCTCCAGAGGCCACAGAATAGAAAAATCTAGAACTCAGGCTGATGGAATCATCCTTCCCACCTTACAGACTGAACAACTGAGCTGTGACACTGGGACAACACTGCTCAGTGACTCAGACCTAGAAGCAGCAATCATTTGGTATCCTGCCCTACTCCATCCACTTTACATGATTATGTTTCTATATCATCCCTTGAGCCCCTCTCCCAAATAGCTCCATGGTCACATGGTATACTATTAATTTCCAAGGTCACGATCTCCACTTCTTAGGCAGGCTGCTGCTTGTGCCTCCCTTTGGGTGCCCCACTGAGGTAGGGTGAGATCAGGAGAATGGGTCTTGTGAGGCTGAGCTAAACTTGGTCCGTCCCCTAACTTAGGATTCCAAAGCAATTCAAATCTACTCCAGAACCTTACTATAGTCCTCTACCTTCCCTCATCTAAATCTCCCGCTTCACTGCTGATTTGTGGAAAGAGCTCTTGAAGAAAAAATAACATGTATCTTTTGCGATAAAAGCTTGTGAATCTCTCAGCCGTGTCACACTATTGGTGGAACCCTGTGGCAGTGTATGGAATCAGCAAAGAAGAGTAAGATGAACTGGGTTTTAAAGAAAGGAGATATAGCCAGAACAATTTTCTCCAGACAAGGAAGGGTTAATGGCAGCATGGTGTTTTAGACTGCAAGCAAATAACAATGAAAAGCTTCTCCTCAGTTTCCTCCTTCCCTCCCTCACACTTTCCCTTCTTCCTGTCCTTCCTTCCTTTCCCCCTACCCCCCCTCCCGTCCTTCCTTCTTTCCTCCCTTCCTTTCTCCCTCCCTTCCTCAAAGATGAGAACATTGCACACAGGAGAGAGGGGAAAGTGTCTACTTCCCCACTGCCCTCATCTCCCCCCCTACACTTGACAGTTGGAAGCCCATTCTCTTGGAGTGATGAATCACATCTTGACAGGAATGAGAGGCCAGGCAGGATATGAGAATTCTATCTTCTCCCTTGAGTCTGAAATGCATACTCAGATGTCGCCATGGTAACGCACTGGTACTAGGGCTCCAATCTACACAAGCCAGCCCTATGCCTCTCTGGTGACCACCCAGTTCCACAGGATTTTATGTTTTGCTTCACCTTTCCTAGATGTCCATAGCATACTGGCATCACAAACTAATCTGGGAAATGACTGTATCATCAGCAAACACAGGGGGAAAAAGAGGAGGCTAAAACTGGCCGGTAAGGTGGAAGACTGGGTTTTATTTAGAGCTCCATGCCAGCAAACTATGTAACTTGGCAAGATTCTTCACCTCTGGCGACCTTATGTTTTCCTTCTAGCATTTCAGGGAGATGGACTGGTTGATTTCCAAAGGCTTTTCTCTCTCCCAAATGATTCTTTGTGTATCTTTTTTTTTTTTTAACATGCACAGAAATGTCAGTGATAACTGTTTCTAGAGTTGGGGTTCTGAGAATTTTTAAAAGTGACTGTTTCATGAAAAGCCTATGAAGGAAGTGGAAGAAAGGAAGCAAATGGGTTAGGGGTGGATAGAAGACAAACGGTAACTTTGTACCTTCCGGTTGGGTGGGTAGCTGTATTCCATGAGGACACATTCAAGGTCAAGTGTAAGTGGGAAATGGAGCCACCTTTATTCTTCCACCCTTCATACCTTCAATGTAGGTGATATCTTTCTCCTCACTCAGTCTCCCAAGTTTCTCGCTAACAGTAGTTTATCTTGCTTTCTTGCCTTTACGTGGACCGCCTTCCCCCATCAAACTCCCTGTCATCTACCAACCAAATCTTATGTACGTGTAAAGTCTAGCTCAAGCCCTGTCACTCCCACAAAGGATCTCTGTATCTCTCTTAGGCTACAGGGACCCCTCATGATCGTGTGGCTCTTGGGATATGCACCTCTTAATTCTTTCTATACACTGCTCCCTCATCTTAGCTACCTTCGTTTTCATTGTTTTAAACGTACTTTCTTTTTCACATTTAATTACTTTCATGTTGATTTTAAATATGAAGAGATATAAAGAAGAAAACAGAAATGGACCATAACCCCCTTTCTACCTCTGTTGATTTTGTATAGAAAGGTAACACACAGGAGAAGTGGGAATAAGGGGATGTTGGCCAAAGGATGCAAATTTCAGTTAGAACAGAAGAATAAGTTCAAGAGATCTATTGTTTAACATGGTGACTGTAGTTAAAAACATTGTATTGTAAACTTGACAATTGCTGAGCAAGTGAATTGTAAGTGTTCTCGCCGCCCCCCCGAAAATGAGAAGTATATGAGGTAATGTATATGTGAATTAGCTCAATTTAGCCATGCCATAATGTATGCATATTTCAAAACATGTTGTGCTCTATAAATATACATATTTTTGTCAATTTAAAATTTTTAAATAGCTAAAGATAATACATATGTGAGGTTATATGATTCAAACTATAGAAAGAGAACAAAGGAAAAGTAAAAGCCTCTCCCTAACATCCCTAGTCCCTTTCCTAGAGATTACTGTCAAATATCTTGTGTGGTATCACCCAGAAAAAACGAAAACGACACATACCTACATGCATATATGGATCTGTTCTAGGCTTAATCTCTTATCCCAAACCCTGAGGTCAGAACTATGTTGGAATTCAACATTTTTAGGATTTTAACCCGGTGATAGAATGTCTATGACATTCAGTACGTCACTAACTCAGTGGGGTTTGGGACAGCAAAGACATAAATTGTATATGTTCAATATTAACTCTATTAGAATTTATAGAGTGAATATTATAAATATTCTATTATAAATATTATCCCACTGCACGTGGGATAAGCGAAGACTACGTGTCTGACGAAGATTATAAATAGCCATCTGTCAATTAATCTCCAGTTTTTTCGCTAAGTGAGTTTGTGCCAGATTTTGAAAACTAAAATCATTTTCAGAGCTTTTAAAGAAATGGAGATAAGGGATCGTCTTCCTATTCTCTTTTTCTCAAACGCACGCACAGATGCCAACACACACGCACAAAGAGGGTACTGTGCACAGTGTTCTGTCCTTGCTTCTTTGTCCCCTGAATCACAGATACTAGCAATGTTTTTGTATCAGCCCATCCAGATCTGATTCTTTTCGATGTTCCTCCAACATTCTAATCTATGACTATGTCAATATTGACTTAACAAGTCTTCTGTTGGTTGACTTTTTGGTAATTTCTAGGTTTTTAATCATCATTGTTTTTGTGCTTTTTCAAAATTTCGAACTATTACAGGAGTACACACATTTTGGTGTGGAAACAACCCAAGTGCCCATTAATACATGAACAGATTGATAAAATGTGATGTCTGTATACCATGTTCTTTCTCTTTTTCTTTCCTTCCTTCCTTCCTTCCTTCCTTCCTTCCTTCCTTCCTTCCTTCCTTCCTTCCTTCCTTCCTTCCTTAGTTCCTTCCTTTCCTCCTCCTCCTCTTCTTCTTCCTCTTACTGTTAGAAAGTCAAAATGAATATCCTTCTTCTTCATATCTCTTGGTGAAATTTTGCAAGTATATCTATAAATAAAATTCTTGCCAGCAGAATTTGGCAACCATTTATGTGTTTGGGTCCTGTCTTTATGGATATATTACAAGCCCCAAAGTGCACAGTGTATATATCTTTAAATTCTTTGTATCTACCTCCAAGTTTTGACATGTAACAACTGCTAGTCAATGCTTGCTAAATTAGTAAAAGTAAGGAAGATGATGAAATAAAATAATGAAAATAAAAATAATGGAGACAATGGAAACTGTCATGAAGGCCTTTATACAGATCTTAAAAATCAGATGAAAATATTTAGCAAGAGCTTAAAACTATCGTTATTATTTGACCCTGTAGTTCCACTTCTAGTTACATTTCTCCTAAAGAAACCATTTAATACATAAATAGAGATTTATGAATAAAATGCCAGTTGTAATGTTATTTATAATAGCAAACCTTTGAGAATGCCTAAATGATTAACAGTACTGGTGCTGGGATGGGAGGTGGGAGAATGAGGGGAATATATATATATATACACATATGTGCATATATATATATACATACACACACAATTTAAAAAAATCATGTTTGCAAAATTTTTAAGAATATGGAGAAAATTTTGAGATCAAGTACAGAAAGCAAGATAAAAGTCATACATACAATTCTCAACTACGCAAAAGTGTTTAAAGGCACTGGAATAAAACTAAACCCGAACATGAACCACTGTTTCCGCACTGCAGCTAGGTCGAAGAATAATAAGGACTTTTTAAAATCTGCTTTTTAGCACTTTTCTATACTATGCATATTGCATTTCCACAGTGAGTGTGTGTTGTTTTGACAATCAGGACCAAGATGCATTTTTTAAGTTAGCTAGAAGGAAAAGAGTCCCGTCTTCATCTCCATATAGATGAGGAGACATCTTTTGGTACTTGCTTAGACCTTACCCACCTGGTACCCTGTGGATTCTTGGACAAGGCCCCAGCACGTGTTATTAGCCATAAGATGTGTTCATGGCTTATGTACCCATCTTATAAACTCCAACCCAAGCCAAATAATGTCTTCCCACCTTTCCTCAGAAAGCCTCTTTCTCCCCTTTCCCCTTCCCCACCCACATCTACTCTTCAGACTCATCCTAATTCAGATCAATCAAGGTGACTACTCGATTGTTTTAATAGTTTTTACCTTCTTGGTATTGGCTCTGTAAGGGCAGGCTGGTCTCTCGTTCAGATGCCTGCCCATTCAAATTTCCCTCAGACATGGAGAATAGTCATGCCATTTATCAGAAGGAGGACAACCAAAGAGGTTAACTAGAGAGTCTGCCTGATTTAGGTCATGGTCACCAGCTTTATTTTGCCTGATCAGTCTAAGATTAAAGTGTGTTTTTCTGAGTTCTTTATATTTATTTCCCTTGTTTTTGGAACTTTCATAGAGTAGAGACTGCCTATGAAGCCAGATCTTTCAATGTCCCACCCCTAGCCTTTCAAAATGATGTCCTCGGCTCGGCGCCTGTGGCTCAACCGGCTAAGGCGCCAGCCACGTACACCTGAGCTGGCGGGTTCGAATCCAGCCCGGGCCCGACAAACAACAATGACGGCTGCAACCAAAAAATGGCCGGGCGTTGTGGCGGGCTCCTGTAGTCCCAGCTACTTGGGAGGCGGAGGCAAGAGACTCGCTTGAGCCCAGGAATTGGAGGTTGCTGTGAGCTGTGATGCCACAGCGCTCTGTCCCGGGTGACAGCTTGAGGCTCTGTTTCAAAAAAAAAAAAAAAAAGATGATGTCCTCAAGCCAGTCTTGCCTTCCTCATAGCCATAAGCATATCTCTCCAGAAATTGTGCATGATCACGTGCCCTCTGAGCCATGTGATACCTACCCCGTTAAATCCTTTCATTCTCTAAGCTAGGGTCAGCAGACTACAGCCTTTGGGCTAAATCTGCTTGGCAGTCTCTTTTTATGTAGCCTATGAGCTAAGAATATTTTTGTGTTTTTTAATGTTTAAAACAAGTCAAAAGAAGAAAAGTATTTGGGGATCAGGAAAAGTATATAAAATCCAATCACAGGTTTTTTTTAACGCAACCACTTAGAATATCAGTTTGTCTATGGCTGCTTTCATGCTACTACGGCCGAAGTGAGTAGTTGTAACAAGGCTGTAGGGTCTACGGAGCCTCACATATTCATAATCTGTCCTTTAACAGAACACATACAGGGACACGGAGAGACGGGGAAGGATGTGGCGAACTAAAGAGCATGTGTCTATCTAAATGCAGCCAATCAGTCCTCCATGATGCAGGCCCAGCTTCGGCAAATCTTCTAAATTTTTAAGCGAAGACAAAAATCCTTATTTTTACGTAAATTCTCCCGATTTTTATCTGTTGGCAAACACACTGCTCAGGTCCAATAAATCACGTCTGCCCAGGATCAGTTTACGCCGACTATTCTGAGACCGAACGTGTAAGGAACCAGTTCAGACTAGACGTCAGAGCCACTTATTCCACCATCCTTGCAAACCAAGGGTGCAAGGAGAGAACAACTGAGGTCATTAAAATAACCTGCTCTACTGCAGATGCCACAGCGTTTGGGGGAGAGGATCCGAAATGAAAAGAATGAGAAAAGTTCCGCCCTTTCCTCTGCTATCTCTTCTTATGTGACTCCTCCTGTGGCTTTCAACATCGGTGACTAATTTCTTCCTGAACACTCGCTGGGTTTTTCTCCTCCCTCTCTGGCTATCCTTTTAGCCTATCTCACTATTTCTTTCTGTGGCTCCTCTTCTGTTCTCTTGTGTTTTCCATATTCTGGAATTTCTCTCCTATTGCCTCTCTTTCAGGTCCTGGTGGGGAAAGGGGGTTACAGAATACACTCTGGGACTGGTTGTTCTCGTGGATTCCTCCAGATTCTACCCACAGGTTTTAGAAAGAGGTGGAAATCCTACTTAGGCCTGTGGCCTAAGCCATGTCACTTCAACTTTCCTAGAGAGCCCTGCATGGAGTTTTTAGCTTTTCTATTAAAGCAATACTTTGCGCACCATTTCACTCCTGCTCCTCGCAAATCTTTCCATACAGAATCTCATGAGAGAAAGGGCTGATTGGCAGGGCAAGATTTCAGCATTCCCAGATTCTATAGACAAATGATGTCTAAACACTAGCAAAATTCACCCCAGTTCTTACAAACCTTCTCTCCTGTTTTCTTCGTTCTTCTCAGTCTGTTCCACCCCTGGCTCCATTACTAACTCCTCTTCTTTTTTTTTTTTTTTTTTAGAGACAGTGTCTCCCTCTATCACTCTTGGTAGAGTGCCGTGGAGTCAAAGCTCACAGCAACCTCCAGGTCTTGGACTTAGGTGATTCTCTTGCCTCAGCCTCCCGAGTGGCTGGGACTACAGGCGCCCGCCACAACGCCCAGCTATTTTTTGATGCAGTTCGGCCGGGGCCAGGTTTGAACCCGCCACCTTCGGTATATGGGGCCGGCGCCCTACTTGCTGAGCCACAGGTGCCACCCCTAACTCCTCTTCTTATGCTCACCTGGTAAACGCTGCAATGACCCAAGGTGCTTTCTTGCCCCTTATCTCTTTGCATTCTCTATACTCTTCCTACGCAGTCTCAACCGGTCCTGTGGCCTTAAATACAAGATACAGATTGATGAATCCAGAATCCTCCTCTCCAGCCTAGCTCTCTCCTGAGCTTCTGACCCATATGTATATCTATCTGCATACTTGTCCCCTCAGTTGGAATGTCCCCAAAGGACCTCAAATGTAGCATGTCCCAAATGAAATGGATTATCTCTACGCCCTCACCCCACAACCTTCTCTTCCTGTGTACTCTTAGTACATTGCAGCACTGCCCCTCCCAAGGCACTCAGGCCAGGACCCAGTGGTCATCTTAGATTCCTCTCAATCGCTCACTCACCAGAACCTGTGAATGCTACATCCTAATTATCGCTGAAATCCACTCCTCTTGCTAATAATTGCCCTAGTTTAGACACTTGTTTTTACTGACTGGAAACACACACACACACACACAACTATTGTCACAGCCTGCTTCGAGTCTGACCCCTGTCAATCCATTCTCCAGGCTGCCACTTTTCTAAAATGCAAAGCTGGCCATGTCTGTCATCTGCTTAAAACCTTGTATAACTCTCCAGAGAGTCAAATCCAAGTCCCTGTGTGCACAGGTAAGACTCTTAATGACGTGACTTCTGCCTACCTGTTCTGCTTTAGCTTTGGACACTCTTTCTCAAATACATTCTGTCCAGTCATCTGGTGCATCAACTCCAAACACAATGTGCTACTTCTGATTTTCACTCCTTTGCCTGGAATGCCCTTCTTCATAACCCCACCCTTTACAAATCCTATAGTACATCTTGTCAGAGGTTTGGTAGTGACAAGCTAGCTAATATCTAATAGACATTCATATGGAGATATGTGTTGATAGCTACTTCTTGTCATATGAGAGCATAACACTAGTCTTAACCAATATTTAAATACCGCTTACCATGTGGCAGGCATTCTTCTAAGTATTTTTTATATTAACCCATTTAATCCTCAGGACAGCTCTGAGAGATAGGTACAGTTGTCATCCTCATTTTATAGATGTGAGCACTGAATCAGTGTCACACAGGTCCCAAGAGGCAGAGTAGATACAATCCCATCCTTCTGCCTCCAGAGTAGGTGCTGTTAATCACTGTTCTCCTGGTGTTACATTGCCTTAATTGTGTCACCAGTTTGTGGAAAGCAATATCATATAGCAGTTAAGAGTATGAGCTCTTTAGACTGAGCTTTCCTCAAATCAAAGCTTTGCCACTTACTAGCTGTGTGACTTTGAGCAGGTGAATTAACCACTCTGATTCTCAGCTTCCTCCTAAAATGGGGATAATTGTTGTAAAGATTTAATGAGATAAGCAATATAAAGTATTAAATGCTTACTACAGTGTCTGGTCCATATTAAGTCATATATAAATGCTACTATTGTTGGTTGTTATAGTGATTAAAAGCAATGATGCTCTGATGGTAAGGATTTCAGATATCAAAGAGAGAGGAATGTAGCAAAGTGGTTTAGAAAAGGATTTTGAATCTTAGCTCTGCCTCTTAGTAAATGATTTGCTTAATCTCTCTGTGTCTCAGTTTCTTCATATGTAAAATGAGTACAATAGCATTTATTTCTTAGTGTTACTTTGGAACTGAAAAGCATTAATAGATGTAAAACACTCAGAATAGCACCCTTTTCCATGGTTTTATTTCCCACAGTTTCAGTTACCCACAGTTAACTGTGGTCCAGAAACATTAAATAAGAATTGTCAGAAATAAAAAAATTTCTAGCGGCGCCTGTGGCTCAAAGGAGTGGGGCGCCAGCCCCATATGCCAGAAGTGGCGGGTTCAAACCCAGCCCTGGCCAGAAACTGCCAAAAAAAAAAAAAAAATTCCTACGTTTGAAATTGCCTGCTGTCCAGAATAGCATGCTAAAATCTCTTGCTGTCTAAGGCTATCCCACCTGGGTTGTGAGTCTTCCCTCTGTCCAGTGTATCCACGCTGTAGATGCCACTTGCCTGTTAGTCACTTAGTAGCTGTCTCGGCAATCAGCTTGGCTGGCATGGTATTGCAGTGTTTATGTTCAAGGAACCCTTGTTTTGGGGCGGCGTCTGTGGCTCAAAGGAGTAGGGTGCCGGCCCCATATGCCGGCAGGTGGCAGGTTCAAACCTAGTCCCGGCCAAAAAAAACTGCAAAAAAAAAAAAAAAAGAACACTTGTTTTACTCAATAATGGCCCCAAAGCGCAAGAGTAGAAATGTCAGTATGCTGTTATAACTGTTGTATGTAATTACTAGTTATTGTCGCTAATCTCTTCCTATTCCTAATTTATAAATTAAACTTTATCATAGTTATATATGTAGAAGAAGAAATGTAGTATACCTGCACATGGGTTCTACCTGCAGTTTCAAGCATCTACTGAGGTCTTGGAAAATATTCCGCTTGGATAATGGGGGAATACTGTTGACATATTCTACATTGCTGTTGGCATATGATAACAAACAAATTTCACTGAGGCCTTTGCCTCTTCTGCCCTTGTAATGGTCCACCCTAAATACAATTTTGTTTGGGTCACATCTGTGCCAGACTGCTGTTACTTCTTCTTCTTCTTCTTCTTTTTTTTTTTTTTAAATCACCGTCACCTTTAAAATCAGAGACTTGACTTTTACACTATAACCTCACACCCAGCAGTCTCTGGGACATGATCTGATGAGTGAATGAATGAATGCATCTGGATCAAAAATATGAATAAATAAAACAAAAGAATGAAGAGTTGGGCTGAAGTATTGTGACTAATATAACATCTGCAGGTGGGACCAATTTTTTCTAACCGAACAGTAGAATGAAAAGCTCCCTTCTGCTCACTGTGGGGACTCATTAAATATTTAGTAAATGACAATGAAATAGCAACATGCAAATGGCCTATTCCATTTCAATTAATTCAGTGCGCTACCTGATTGTTCTTCATCTGAAAACAAGCGTAATAGATGGTTCATTTTCTCTTACATACCAAGCATTAGCCTGAAATAGCTGCCTTTTCTCAAAACATGGCAGTCTGATCTAGCTAACGAAAGATGAGATGGGCTTTTATGCAGTTATGTCCTCATTTGATTTGGGGGGCTCTGGAAAACAAGCAAGGGTTTTAAAATCCTGGCTGAGCATCAGAATAACGAGGGGGAATTTATTAAATATGAGGTTACCCCAATCCCATACCAGACCGACTTAATCACAGCTTCTGGGAATGGAGGCCCAGAAATCTATATTTTTATAATTTTTTTATTAAATCATAACTTTGTACATTGATGCCTTTATGGGGTTCAGGGTACTGCTTCGATACACAATGTGAAATGCTTACAGTGAACTAAGTAACACATCCATCACAGTTATACTCATTTCTTAATAGTTTCGAAATGTACCATTGCATCATGCACATTAGGTGAGGTCCCCCCAAATACCCTCCCTCCTCCCATATACCCCCTCCCCTCTCCTCTCTCTCCTCTTCCCTTCTACTTTCTGGACTATAGCTATGTTTTACCATTCATATGAGTGTGTAGGTGATTATATATTGAAGAAATCTGTATTTTTAGATACTGCCCAAATGACTTTAAAGCAGTGTCTTAAAGATAGTCAAGGTTGGCCAGTAGATGTCACTGAATCCTTCCTAGCCTTTACCCACCCACCTGCCCTGAAGTCCTGAACTTTATTCATGTACTTGAAAATAATGTCTGTAGAAAGTAGCTTTGACCCTGTCTCGGGGGCATTCATAGCACAGGTCACATGGACCAAGAGAAAGAACAAGGGCTCTGTCATACATAGCATCTGGAAGCCAAATGTTTTCCTAGGCAATTTGGTGAAGCAAGGGTAGCAGGCAGTTTGGCCTGTGCAGGAAGCAAGCCCAAAGCCTGTCCTCATGCACTGGCTTGTAAGGTGATACAATCTGAAGGAACCCCTCTTGCTCTGAATGCTTAGAAATAAATCTGTTCAATGGAGCACAGAAGCAAAAGCAGCAATTTCAATCACTTTAAAGAAAAAGAAATATATTTTCTTCTTAAATGGACTTTGATTTTTAATTTTACTTCTAGTTCTAGAGAAGCAAGGGGGAAAAACACACTAGAAGTAGGTGCAGAAATAATCCCATCTGCTACAGAAGGCCTCCACAGAACTTGACCACTAAAAAAAGAAACAGACTGTTCCTTGCTTCAGCAACTCAGCTTCTCGTGGTTCAATCTAGCCAGCCTTCCCACTGAAGGATTCAGCAATTTGCTCAGAAATATGCCTTTACTTTAAAACACAAATGACCCCCTGCTAAAAAACAGTTCTTGATTCCACCAACTCAACACAGAATTTTGACAATTCTTGTCTGGAGACACAGGTGCCACTCATTTACATACCACATAACACTCCTCCCCAGGTTTAGGGGTCTCAAATCAGAGTGGGCTTTCTGTTCCTCTTGATTTGTAGCGATTTCCTCCAGGGCTCCTGTGTGTAAGGCTGCACAAGCCTAAAATGTGATGGGAAGTGTTTTGGTCAGCACAGGCTGCTATAACAAATACCTCCATTCCCAGAAGCTGTGATTAAGTTGGTCTGGTGTGGAATCGGGGTATCTGCATATTTAATAAACTCCCTCTCGTTATTCTGATGCTCAGTCAGGAGTTTAAAACCCTTGCTTGTTTTCCAGAGGCCCCCAAATCAAAAACAACAGAAATTTTCTTACATTTCTAGAGACTGGAAAGTCCAATATCAAAGTCTGGCAGGCAATGTCAGCGTTCTCACTGTGTCCCCCACGTGGTATTTCCTTGGTACAGGGGGTGAGGGGAGATCTCTTCTTATAAGGCTACCAATCCTACTGGATTAAAGACTCTATGCCTATGACCTCGTTTATCTTTAATTACCTCTTAAATCCTTATCTACAGGCCAGGCAAGGTGGCTTATGCCTGTAATCCTAGCATCTGGGAGTTGGAGGCCAGGAGCTTGAGCTCAGGAGTTCGAGACCAGCCTGAGCAAGAGTGAGATGCCCATCTCTACTAAAAATAAACAAAAAACTAGCCGGGCATTGTGGCAGGCCCCTGTAGTGCCAGTTACTCAGGAAGGTGAGGCAACAGAACTGCTCAAACCTAAGAGTTTGGGGTTGCTGTGAACTATGGCCCTATGGCACTATGACCCTCTACAGAGTGACAGAGTTTGAGACTCTGTCTCAAAAAAAAAGAAAAAAAAAAAGCCCTATCTACAAATGCAGTCCTATGGGGAGTTAGGGCTTCCACATGTAAATTTGGAAGCAGGGTGCACAATCACTTCATAGCGGGAAGCGGGAAGCAGGTTCACTACATACTGGTTACCAACTTGTCGAGTCTGGTGAGACAAAATGGCCACACAAGCAGTAAGTTACATGAAGTGGATCTGTTACTTTACCCAACAAGAGACAATAGGACCCTAGGATTCACTGTGAGCTGTTTTTCCAAGGCTCAGAAGTTTGCTGGGGGTAAATGTAGCCATGACCGCATTTGTCCCACTCGCAGTGACACCCCCCAGAAAGCAGCCCACCTTGGCTTTTATACCCGGGTCACATGATTCACTGGGCTAAAGCACTGAGGGACATTCTATTTCCAAGTGGACAGGAGCAGGAACAGAGCCCAGGACGTCCCAGTCAGCTCTCCTTTTATCTCAAGGTGTTGCTTCCCCAGGTATTCTATAGTCATGTATTTTTTCCAGAATATTAGGGAATAGACACATTTTGGTTATATAATTTATCTTCATAGAGAGTGAGTCAAAGTTATAAGTGTGCCCTTCACCCAGATAGCATGCACTGTACCCATTAGGTGTGAATTTCCCCATCCCCTCCTCCCCCCTTCCCCCTACTTGTTTTCCGTTGAGTTTCACTTCCATATATGTACATGAAGTGTTGCTCAATTAGTTCCAATTTGATGTCAAGTGCATGTGGTGTTTGTTTTTCCATTTTTGTGATACATCACTTAGAAGAATGGTATCCAGTTCCATCTAGGTTGTCATAAAAGATGCTAGATCACCATTTTTGTATGGCTGTCATACTCTGTGGTATACGTATAGCACATTTTATTAATCCATTCATATATTTATATTAGTGGGCACTGAAGTTATTCTTAAGAATTACAAATGAGAAAGAAGAGGGAACCGAGTAGATCCAAGGGCATCCAGAGAATGGTCCCACAGACAGGAAGTATAGGAAGACTGAAAACAGACACCTAGGCCAGCCTGCCTTCCAGCTTCTCGAAAGGTCTAACCAGGAGAGAAAAGCATTAGACAAGGGCATGAGTCATCTGCCAAAATGAACGTCAGTCTGCACTCCCCAGCTCCTACCCTAGCCATTGTCACCTCCAATGGCTAGAAGTCTTCTTTAGCCCATATTTCAACAGTACCTCTGAAGATTTGCACTCTTCAGGGCTTAATGATCTTACCCCCAAGGAAAAGGAGAAAGGGGAGTTGGAAAAATTGGGAGTCAAACACCAGCATGATAAGTAAGAAAAATGAATATTAGCTATATATCACAAGATCAGAGACATGAAATTCCTGTGTAATGATGACCATTATTGCACTGGTACAGCATGGTTTACTTTGACTAAGTATGTTCTAGAACATTACCTCACTCGACCCTCAAAGTAAACCAGGAGTTATTATTCCTGTTTGACAGATGAAGAAACAGATATAAAGGAGCTAGGATAGTGCCCAGGGTCACACACCAAGTTACAATAAAGTCTTACAGAATGTCGGCAGTAATCAATAAAGTCAGAGTGCCACACTGGCCCCCTGGACACCAGCAGTGCTCTTATAGACGCAGCATCACACAACATAGGATTGATTCCCTCCAATTACTTTGTACACATTTATTTCATCTCCGACCCAGTCTTTTGTATGATTATATTGTTGCAAGGCTTACCACTGGACTGAGCAGAGGACAAAATTTCTGACAATATCTAATGTTGATAATAAAACCCAATAGGCTGCAATGTGCATCCACGTGTTTTATTTTGTCTTTACGGAAACCACAAAAAGGACATGTTAGGAAAGGTTACTTTGTCTTCCAATCCTCATGATGCTTATTTTAATTCTTTTTTTAACAATTTTTGGTTGGGGATTCATTGAGGGTACAAGAAACCGGGTTTAATTCTCTTTTAATGTATTCATTTTATGACACATTTAACAAGAACATATTATTATTACTATTATCATTATTATTATTATTGAGACAGAGTCTCACTATGTCACCCTGGCTAGAGTGCCATGGCATCACAACTCACAGCAAACTCCAACTCTCGGGCTTAAGTGATTCTCTTCCCTCAGCCTCCCACGTAGGGGGGACTACAAGTGTCCACCAAAATTCCTGGCTATTTTTTGGTTGCAGTTGTCATTGTTGCTTAACAGGCACAGGCCAGGCTCAGACCTGCCAGCCTCAGTGTATGTGGCTGGCACCCTACTCACTGAGCTACGGGCACTGAGCCCGTATCATTATTTTTATCAATAATGATTAACAATGGTTGGGCACCTACTATGTAGCGGGCATGGCATGAAAAATGGTGAATATACAAAGATGCATCACGCATACTCTTGCAATGTCGAAGTCCTGTGACTACATATTAATAAGTACTGCAGCGTGACAAATGCCTAGTAAGCGATTATTGGTCTCTGGATTATACTTCTCTAATGGTGAGGATCTAATCATTCTCTAAGCAGCTCAATCCATTCTGGGAGAGTTCTAATAGAAAGCTTTCTCAATGTCCCGAAATCTCCCTCCCTGCTTGCTTCCCCTCCTTGCTTACAGGCCTTGCCTTTGACCTGCACAGTGTAAATCTTCCTTTTCACTTGACAATCCTTCAACTATTTGAAGACGATTGTCACCATCAGCCTCCCTCTCCACGGCTTCTCTGTGTCTACCTCGGCCTGCAAGAGGACTCCGTCCTGCCCCAGTTTCCAGAGAAAACCAGGGCTTGAGATAGAAAATATTCTCATGGGCCACCTCAGGCTTTTCCATCCCACATTCTAGCTGCTGGAGCATGCTGCTGGAGCATCCCACATGCTTACACTGGGGCACGCTCCTTATTCTTTAGTTTGTGAATCACAGCTTTCTCTCCACCTGTGCTCACTTTGGGCCGTCTGCCTGCATCCCTACTCTGAGTTTCTGGTCCACTAGCCCAGGCCTTTTTTTAAAGAAATGTGGCTGTGTCTGGGTGGCGCCTGTTGCTCAACAGAGTGGGGCACCAGCCCCACATGCCAGAGGTGGCGGGCTCAAACCCAGCCCGGGCCAAAAAAAAAAAAAAAAAAAAACTGCAAAAAGAAGTTCTAAAAAAAAAAGAAGAAGAAGAAGTGTGGCTGTGTCTTAGTAAAGCATCACAAGAATGGAGAAGCAAGAATCCAATGTAGTCAATTCTAATATGAAGGTAATAGATGAGTTATTCCAAAGGGTGGAGTAGGGGAATGATCAGTGAGGGGGGAGGAGGGAGGGGAATGGGGGTTATGGTGTAAGACACACACCTCTTGGGGGCAGGACACAATT
>CAUYRH010153843.1:0-24269 GCA_963574655.1 Perodicticus potto | reverse complement strand
CTAAGGCGCCAGCCACGTACACCTGAGCTGGCGGGTTCGAATCCAGCCTGGGCCCGCCAAACAACAATGACGGCTGCAACCAAAAAATGGCCGGGCATTGTGGCGGGTGCCTGTAGTCCCAGGTACTTGGGAGGCGGAGGCAGGAGACTCACTTGAGCCCAGGAATTGGAGGTTGCTGTGAGCTGTGATGCCACGACACAGCTTGAGGCTCTGTCTCCAAAAAAAAAAAAAAAAGCAATATGTTTTCTAATACTTGCTATGAAAATGTTTGCTACCAAGGAAAATATTTCTAAATCTTCACTTTAAGACCTGCCCAACTTTGTGGTGTAAGTGGTATATTTAAGACCATTCAGATTTGTATCTAGAATTTTAAGATTGTTGGAAAACATAAGGTTTTCTTTATAATATATTAATTTACTTAAATTTGTAGGTACTTGAGACCAGAAACTGCACAGGGTATTTTCCTGAATTTCAAACGACTTTTAGAATTCAACCAAGGAAAGTTGCCTTTTGCTGCTGCCCAGATTGGAAATTCTTTTAGAAATGAGATCTCCCCTCGATCTGGACTGATCAGAGTCAGGTACTACCCATGTTACTCTTATAAATTAATGAATGACCTTGACTTTGAACTGGAAATGAAAGCTTGCTATTTTGAAATAATTCTACTTTGACATCCTGATTATGGATTTATTATTATATTCTCCAAAAGACATGTTTTACATTTGTGATCTCTAAGTGTACTTTCTGGGGTGATAGGCAGTTTTGAAAGTAAAGGAAGAAGGGAGAAAATAGCTTAAGTTTTTCATTTGCTCCAAAATTATTTTTCCCTTGTTCATCATACATTTTGAGGATAGTGAGATCTTGATTGTCTAAACCAAGGCAGTTCTGATAATGGTGGTGTATGTAAGTGCAGGAATGGATGGGCATGAGGAGATGATTTTAAAAGGAAGCTTGTTTTTTGGTGTACAGGGCAGATAGCACTGCTGGAGTTGGGGTGAGGATATTTCAGGGTGAGGGTAACCTGCTGATACCCTACCCTGGACACAGTCTCTAGATATCTAGGGGCCAGTGTGAGAAAGGCCAGCTAGCAGGCTAATCTCAGTTTAACTCTGTACTCTAGTTCAGACACTACCTGCCTCTATTCTGATATTCTAGTAGCCTGCTTTTGTCCAGTGTACCTAGGAGTATGTGGGAAGGCATACTGATACTGTTTAGTTCTGCTTTTCTTTAGAAACATATCACTAACTGCTTATGAGTTAAGCTTTTTGTGATTTGTATCTATTTTCATCCTGATAACATCTCTTAGAGTAATATATTCTATGCAAAAAATAGGATGTGTAGCTAAAAACCTTAACTTAACTTTCTTAGGCTCCAGAGTGTTTTTCCAACTCCAGAGCCCCACCCATTTCTTCTTTCTCTTCTTACTCACTGTAATTATAGACTTCAGTCATAACATATTCCAGCCACTGACTCTGGATCAAAGCACCTGCCTACTCTTGTTTGTCCCCTTCATGTCCTCTATGAGGAGATGCCTCTGCATTCTGACCAATGAGTGTCTTCAGGCCTGTAGTCCCTTCAGGTTTATGGTTTAGGAAGGACACACTTCATGGAGGAAAGAATGTGGACAACTTAGGGAAAGGGAGTGAGAAGGGCCCCTCTGGGCTTTCATGTAGGAAGAAATTTAAACCAGGTATTATAACAATGAAAATCTGTCTGATTTGAATTTATCTCTGGGTGTCTGGGTTTTTTTGTTGTTGGTTTTTGGTGTTCTCTTTTCCAGTGGTATCTAGCAAACATATGCTTTCCGAATATGGAGGATGCTGACTTTGTCTAAAGCTCATGTTTTATTTATTTATTTTTTCAGAGACAGAGTCTCAACTTTGTTGCCCTTGGTACAGTGCCGTGGTGTCACAGCTCACAGCAACCTCCAGCTCTTGGGATTAGGCAATTTTCTTGTCTCAGCCTCCCAAGTAGTGGGGAGCACAGGTGGCCACCACAACGCCCAACTATTTTTTGTTGAGTTTGGCCGGGGCTAGGTTTGAACCCTCCACCCTCGGTATATAGGGCTGGCGCTCTACTCACTGAGCCATAGGCGCTACCCTATAGCTAGCATTTTAGAGAGGATGTATATAAAGTACTGTAGCTATGGGAAGATTATAAAGGACTAAGAAGTAAGGCAGCAACTTAGGCCTGTGAAATAAAAAGTGGTAAGTATGAAAACCAGTTCGGAACTGAGGAGTGATCCCAGAGATTAACTGGTAGAAAGGTCCTAGGGCTTTTTGACAGTTTGTTCCTTGCTCATTTTAACTTTGAAGTGTCTGGTCTGGATTTTGGCTAGTTTTGTTATGTACCTCTGCAAGTTGCTAACCCGAAGTCCACTCCTCCTTCCGTGAGTCTGTATTCTCGTGCTCAGACTCGGAGGATTCATTCAGTGTTAGGATTCTTCCTGATGACAGTTACCATGTGATTAGTCTTTCTATACCTGTATTTCCTGTTGTTTAGGTTAGAGGCATTAGACTGTTCATGTGAAGTTTTTTGTTCTGTTCTGTTTTGTTTTGACTTAATTTTGATTAGCTGGTTCTGTCTTTTCTGGTCTGTGTGTATTTCAGTTCTTCACAGTTCCAAGTATAGTCTCTGAACTCAAAGACAAGAGACGGAGCTGATCAAATCAGTGTTAACATTGTATGCTGCCTTTTGTCTATGAGCTGAGATTACTTTTTTACCCCAAGCTTTACTGAGGTAAAATTGACAAGAAAATTTGGATGTATTCAAGGTATATGACATGATATATTGATGGATGTACGTTGTGAAATGAGGGCAGTAGTCAAGCTAATTAACATAATCATCTCACATAGTTACCCCCATTTTTGGTGGTGAGAATACTTAAGATCCTATACTCTCTTAGCACATTTCAAGTATATAATGCATTATTACTAACTATAGTTGCCGTGCTCCAATTTTGGCAGAACAGATGGAAAGTCTTTGGTAGCAGCTTTTTTGGGGAATTTTAGACAGGGCCCTTAATTTATCTGTCCCACATTGAAGATGTTCAGTTGCTGTCAGCCCAGTTACAAGCCATGTGAGGACAAACACCAAGTTTGTTTGTCACTTTCACATATCTATGGACACAAAAGATATTTTATAGTTGTTGAAAGACAATTAAAACAGGTGATGCAGGACCAAATAAAATATACCATTAAAAAATAAAATTAAAAAATTAAAGCTCTTCTGCAATGTATATTATATATTTTTAGGCCCCATGTAAGCAATTTACATCTAAAACATCTGAGATAATCAAAATTGCATCAGTAAATGTGTGGTTTTTTCTTTTTTAAAGAAGAGAGATTTGATTTTTTACTCATAAAATTAACTTAAAATGTTTCCCTCTAAACAGCTACTAAATTGACATTCAGAGAAATCTCTTTGGGAAACCATTCCTGTGTGCATATTTATTTCATCATTATGTAATTAGCTTGATGTTAGCTTGTTCAATTCATGCCTTATGTCCTTTGCTTTGAATAACACTTTACTTAAGAAGCTCTTGCTCTAAAGAAACTAACTGTATGGTACCATTATCAGTCATTTCCTTATTCACAGCAGTAAAAAAGAAGAAATCAAACTGCTATAAAAACTAAAGAATCATTTTAATTCCCTTTTAATTTCCCATTCTTTGAAAAGTAAATATCGAGAGCTTCATTTAGTGTATACTTATAAAGACTTGCTAATGATTTAAGGAAGGTTATTTCATTTGGATGATGCTATTCAGTATCTCATTTCTTATTTTGCATTTGACATTTGCTTATATTATCATAATTCTAAAAATGATTAATCTGCTTTTTAAAAATTATTCCTATTAAAAGTAATAAATGTGGCTAGAAGGAAGTAATATTTGAGAGAAGTTTGATAGTACTTATTAGAAATAGTGAGTAATAAAGTTTTCATTAGTGTATTTAAAAGTAATAACGTTGTACCCCATACAGATGTATAAATATCACATATCAAAAAATAAAAATAACAGATAAACATAATTCAAAGGGTTTTTTTTGCCATCCCCTTATTAAACCAACTTTCTTTTTAGGGAAAGAGATTGCTGCAGTATGAGGCCTTTACTATCATAGAATGCAGTTAAAAATAGTTTTATTGTTTTTTATGTTTAAACATGCAGATCTTATCGCTTAGATTTTTGTTTTCAGAGAATTCACAATGGCAGAAATTGAGCACTTTGTAGATCCCAGTGAGAAAGACCATCCCAAGTTCCAGAATGTGGCAGACCTTCACCTGTATTTGTATTCAGCTAAAGCCCAGGTCAGCGGGCAGTCTGCTCGGAAAATGCGCCTAGGGGATGCTGTTGAGCAGGTAAGATTCTGGAGGAAACTTTATTTAGATTGTACCTATTCAGGGTTTGCAGCACTTAGCAAATTCTCTGTGCACTGGATGACAAAATGTTTTATTTTGGTAGTCATTTTACTTTTTATATAGTACTTGTTTTTACAAATAATTTATTATACAGTATTATTACAGTGAGAGAAAATCACCTGAACATCCTAATTTCTGAGCTGTTGGAGTATGTAACAGAATTTCTGTAAATACTTGCCTGGAGAAATGAGCGAGTGAGTGAAAAATGTTTAATAGTAGCTGAGTTGCCTAGGGGAGGAATGAGCTTCTTGGCCCTGAAAATATTCCAGGAGAGACTAGTTAATAACTTGTCAGCTATTTTGCAGAGAAGACCCTTGCAGTTAGTGGGAGAAGGGGCTAGATGGTATCTGAGATCCTCCTAGTACTCAAATGGTAAGATTACACATATTAAATGGGATTCACAATTTTTAGTAGATAAGAATGCATTAAAATCTCCTCAGTATATCTTACTACTTTATTAATTCAAAAGGGAATATCTTGGCTTGGTGCCTGTAGCTCAGCGGCTAGGGCGCCAGCCACATAACAGGCAGCTGGTGGGTTCGAATCCAACTTGGGCCTGTCAAACAACGACAACTCCAACAAAAAAATAGCCAGGCGTTGTGGCGGGTGCCTGTAGTCCCAGCTACTTGGGAGGCTGAGGCAAGAGAATCGCTTAAGCCTAAGAGTTTGAGGTTACTGTGATCTGTGATGCCACGGCACTCTACCAACATAGTGAGACATAGTGAGATGCTGTCTCAAAAAAAAAAAAAGAAAAAAAAATATCTTTACCATTCTTTAGGGTCATTATTATGAATATTATTTTTACTACTGAACATTTATTTTTTTTTGTACTGTACATTTAGAAAGTATGAGACATTGGGCTGAATTTTTGTTAACCCAGTTAAGTGTGTTGGACAGATTTTTTTAAAACTCCATTGTTACCTTGTTAATGTGACATTAACCCCTTTGAAAATAACCAAGATCACATTCTGGGTATTTGAAATTATTCTGAAACAGAACAATTATGGAAAATGGTACTTGGCCTTTAAAAGTAGTAATGTGTGTTTCCTTCCTCTACACATGCTTGCTTTATTTATTTATTTATTCATTCATTTAGGGTGTAATTAACAACTCAGTATTAGGCTATTTCATTGGCCGCATCTACCTCTACCTCGTGAAGGTTGGAGTTTCTCCAGATAAACTCCGCTTCCGACAGCACATGGAGAACGAGATGGCCCATTATGCCTGTGACTGTTGGGATGCTGAATCTAAAACATCCTACGTAAGTAGAATGGAGTTGTATTTGCTGTGTGGTTTTTCACATTGTTAACTTAGAAGCATGGATATCAGAATTTACTTTTGGGTACTTATGTCAGGATAGAACAAAGAACAAAGATGTTTTCCTGAGCAAAATGCAAAAAGCAGTTGCCCTCTGCTTTCTTGTAAGTGGGAGGATCACTTGAGCTCTCAAGACCAGCCTGAGTAAAGCAAGACCTTGTCTCTACTAAAAATAGAAAAACTAGCTGGGTGTAGTGGCAAGCACCTGTAGTCCCAGCTACTCTGGAGGCTGAGGCAAGACAATCGCTTAAGCCCAAGAGTTTGAGGTTGATGTGAGCTGTGATGCCATGGCACTCTACCGAGGGTGACATAATGAGACTCTGTCTCAAAAAAAATAAAGTAAAAATTAATTATAATAAAATAATGATTACTTTTTATAAAACAAAAGGAAAAAATAATTCTGAAGAATATTATGTAGAAAGAAATTTCCAATTGCATGCCACTCCCCAAAAGTGTTAAGTGTCTTTTCTCTATATTGAGGATTGGCGAACATTTTCTATAAATGATACATTTTTTTCATCTGTGGGTCACATATGGCTTTTGTCTCATATCCTTCTTATTGTTGTTTTTTTATAACTCTTTAAAAATGTAAAATCCATCCTTAGTTCTATGGTCCTTGTTTTGTCTACCCGCTCTAAATGATTTATCTGAACATTACAAACATATACATAAATGCATAATGATATGTGTATGTCTGTAAGTGATTGTCAACAATGTTGTTTTTAATATTTTTTTTCTTTGTGGAATTAAAAAATAATTACTATAATCTGTTGTTTTTCTTACCACTTTATTAGCAAATCGCTTGATACATGTCAGTGACAGTAGTAATTATTTCAGAATTATGGGTGATCATTTCCTTATGCTTTTTGGATTTTCTGGAATTTGTTTTCATTTTCAGATCAAAGCAATAAAATGTTTTTCCTTTATATGAGAAATAATTATTTCATTTCTTTTTGTTGCATACCAGTGTTCTCTGTTAGTTTGCCCTCACCTTAATTTTAGGTTTAACCCGATAGTCTTGCTATCTGAATTTAGATTCTGAATCTGACCTGTCTTACCTTTCATTTATTTGTTTGTTCACTCTCCATTTGTCATTGTTACAGGTCAGGTCCCATCTTAAGTGCCTCACATGTGTTATCTTGTGTATTCATAATAAATCTATTTATAAGTACTGTTTCTGAGGAAACTGAAATACCAGGTGGTTAAGTGATTTGCTCAAGACTCACACCTAGTGGTGAAGTTGGGATCTGAACCTAGCTGTCTGACTCTAGACCCTTGCTCTTAACCCTCATGCTGTACTGCTTTTTCAACCCTGCTGTGTCCTACCAGTTTTAACTGGGTGCCACGGTGAGGGCTGGGGATCAGGAAACACGGGCCTAACGTTGAGATCAGGTTACAACAGTCCCGGGGTCACTGGAAGACAGGACTGAACAAAACAAGAAGCTCCAACGTAACAGACACCTGAAGAGAGGGAAAACTTCCTTGCAAACTTGAATACTTTGTTTGTACTTCCTATTGTATTTTCTTAATAAAACGAGTTACTATTGCAGCTAATGCCCTGCCAATTCCTTCTGCCTCCAGAGAAGCAACCACTATCCCAAAGTTGTTGTCATTGTCCGGCATGCTTTTGTAATTTTACCTCTTAATATATAACATATGTTATGTTCGTGTTTAACATATTAATGAAATAAATATGTTAAACATGTTTAGATGTCAGATCACCAAATTACGTGTTTTCAGGCTTTGTTATATTCTCTAATTCCTTTTTTGTTTTGTTGAAGTTTCTGAGCTTATTGAATTTTAATATTTGCCTTCATTACAAGTGCCCCTGTGATAACATGCTGTGGGAAAGCTTAATAGTTTTGATGGTTAAATTTTCCCAAGTTTTGGATCAGAGGCAAAAGTAAATATTTGTAAGAAGGACTAACTAGCTATCTGCTAAAATAAGCCATTTACAGCTCTTTTGTTTTTATTCAAAAATGGGTTCTTAAGGGGTCGCAATAACAAAAAACCACGCAATAACAAAACACAACGTACTGGGTGGCTTATTAACAACAGACATTTCTTTCTCTTCTGGAAGCTGGAAGTGATAGATCAGAGTGCCAGCACGATCTGGCTCCCATGAGGGCTGTCTTTTACGTTGCATGCTGCCAGCTTCTTGTGATATCCTCACCTCCTGAAAGAGGGCACTCTTGGGTTTGAACTGTGAGGACACTAACCTCCTATTAAGGATCCACACTTGTGACCTAATCAGCACTCCAAGGCCCCTCCTAATACCATCGCTTTGGGGTTAGGATTTCAATATGAAAATTTTGGAGGAGACACATGGTTTCAGTTCATTGCAGGTTCTTTGAAAATAATTTAAAATTTTGATTTTTAAAAAGCATTTTACACGTGTATTAACAAGAAATGGGACCTGTCAGTGATATGATTGTAATGTTGTTATTTAATTTTATTCTGTGGCCTAAACTTTACTCATTCTTTCCTGAGTTTTCTTTTGTTCGTAAAGGAAGTGAGTTGAGTATGAAAGCCCACCATTATGGCAGTTGAAGTGTATGTTTAGTCAGCCATCTGACAGCAAGTTGTGAGAACAGCAGGTCAAAGAGAGTGGTGGTTTCTGCCAAATTCACTATGACTCTTTGTCATAAATTTGAACAAAATCTACAGGCTTTGTCTAGGTTTAATTTCCACAATTAAATTCTAGAATATATTTGTTTACCCCATAGTTATAATGCGGCAATATAAATCGATCCAGAAAATAAGGCTACTACTCTATGTACAGTATGAAGTGTATTTTATGCGACTATTAGCTGCCTGACTTATGAAACTATTCCCATTTTAAATATTTATAAAGATGCCATAATTAAAGTAGCCTTGAATATATGAAAGGTTTGTGATAGTCTGCGTGCATTTGTGAACAGACCCAGTGTAAGTAATAATGTTTTTATTGGTCATGTCTTCTTAGGGCTGGATTGAGATTGTTGGATGTGCTGATCGTTCCTGTTATGACCTCTCTTGTCACGCACGGGCCACCAAAGTACCGCTTGCAGCTGAAAAACTTCTGAAAGAGCCCATATCCTTTCTGATCCCTCAGGACTAAACATTGTGCTAATGTAAAAGTTCAAGTCTATACCCATTCATTGGATAAACTGAGATGTTTTGTATACCATGGTAACACTTGTTTACACCTATTATTTTACTCATCTCATTGTTCCTTTTCTTAATCTCTATGCTTATAGTCTGAGCTGTGTCCACTCCGTGTTAGGCCTTTAAAAGAAGCATATTTTAAAAAATGCTCTGAATGTCTTTCACAGGATTGCGTAGTTTTTCTTAGCCATTTCCAAAAGTGTGTGTCTCCATACCTGCACCTACTACATGTTCTTTAAATAAAGGGTACCTCATTCAGGGAGGCCAAGGAGGGCAGATGCTTAAGCTCAGGAGTTCCAGACTAGACTGAGCAAGGAGGAAACCCCATCTCTACAAAAAATAGAAAACTAGGGGGGCTTTAAGGCAGGTGCCTGTAGTTCCAACTACTTGGGAGGCTGAGACAGAGGATGGCTTAAGTGTAGGACTTTGAGGTTGCTGTAAGCTATGATGACACCATGGAACTCTACTCAGAGTGACAAAGTGAGACTCTGTCTCAAAAAATAAATAAAGGGTACCTTTTGTTTTAAAATGAGTACTACTTTATGGTAAATGAAATAATAATTTAACTCACTTGATCTGAAAATCAGCAAAGTAGAAATTTTCTTTATCAGGCCGGTGAGGTTGTGAGGGAACTTAGGCGTAGGCTAGTAACAAATAAATCTTGATGTTTGAGCATTTTAGTAATAAATATGTTGTTATCAGAAGTTTTTATGCTATGGATTGGGTCATACTGCGGATTAGATAATCCATTTTATCTCATCACAACTGAAAAGATCTCTTTTGATGGAGTTTACTTATTTTTGAGTGAGATTTGCCTTAGTGATTTTGTGGATAATTGTAACTCTTGCACTTGAAATCAGCATGAACAGAATCTGAGGTACTGATGAAGAAGTTGGGGCGGGCAGCGCCTGTGGCTCAGTGAGTAGGGCGTAAGCCACATACACTGAGGGTGGCAGGTTCAAACCCAGCCCCAGCCAACCTGCAACAAAAAAATAGTCAGGCATTGTGGCAGGCGCCTGTAGTCCCAGCTACTTGGGAGGCTGAGGCAAGAGAATCGCCTAAGCCCAAGAGCTGGAGGTTGCTGTGAGCTGTGTGACACTACGGCCTCTACCGAGGGCAACAAAGTGAAACTCTGTCTCTTAAAAAAAAAAAAAGTGGGATGGTTTTAAGTTGATTGGTTTTTCTCAAGATCATTTTCTGAAATACTGAAACAGTGCTGTACTTTGGATTCCTTGACACCTTCATACAAAACAGTCAATGTAGTTCAATTTGAACCCAACAAGGGATCCATCGGTAAGGCGTATAAGAAGGATGCAAAACTGGTGATGGAGTATCTTGCCGTTTGTGATGAGTGCTATGTTACAGAAATGGAGATGCTGCTGAACGAGAAAGGGTAAGATTTTAAATGTTTCCTTTTACATGGGCTTTAGTCAGATATGCCTTCTCTGCCAGGTTCTGAAAGTTGGGGAAGATTAGTTTCTTTAGAAATTTTTTGTAGGTAAGTATTGTTTCTTGACTGAATCTAAAGGACTGTCTTTGGTGATGTTGACAGAAAAAAGCTCAAACTCTGTAAAATAATTTAACAAGGTTTGAGCCAAATGTGTGCAACCCTAGCCCAGGGAGCATGGTCTCAAGGTCCTGAGAAAATGTGCCGAAGGCAGCCAGGCTATATTAATAGTTTGGGTGTGTGTGTATATCAAATTGGGTATATATAGTATACGTGTATGTATGTATAGACACACTACATACTACATGTTTGTGTGCAGCCATACACATATATAGCCATACATATATATCCTAAAGACAGGAATTGCAGGTAAAATTATAAATCAATACATAGAAGATACACATTGGTTTAGCCTGAAAAGGTGGGGTATCTCTAAGCTGGGGTCTTGTGGGTTGGTGATTTCAAAGATTCTTTGATTTGTAATTGGTCAAAGAAATAAAACTTTGACTAAAGGCTTGGAATGTTTTAGGTAAGGATGCCTCTTAATCAAAGATAGCAACAATATACAGAGCGAAGTCATCTGTTAAGTAAATTGTTGGTCTGCAGGTATGATTTAACCTTTGCCTTGCATGGCCTTAGGGCCTGTTGATAATTTAATATCTTATTGTCATAAAGAGTCTGTTTTATCAGTCTTCCTGATCTGTCTTAACATTAAGGCTGGTCAGTTGTATCTGAACTCCAAAAAGGAGGGGGCTATGGCAAGATGTGTCTAACCTCCCTTCCCCTCATTGGTTAGGAACTCAGTTTTAAGTGTTTTCTGGGGTTCCGTTGGCCGAGAGGGGGTCCATTTAGTTGGCAGGGCTTAGAATTTTATTTTTAGGCTATATTGGGATTTTGGCGTTATAACCTAGAAATAGATTTGAAATGGACTATAAAGATCATTTTTATTTTTTAAATAACTTTCTTAGAGGAGACTTGTCTAAGGGGGTGACGGAAGAAGGATTAGAAATTCTGTCTCCTACGTCTCCAAGTCACTTTTTCTTTTTGGAGGTTTAGTGTACTCTCTGTAATTGTTTCTAAGCATAAATAAAAAAAAAAAAATAGAGAAGAGTCTTTAAAGGAATACAGCAAAACAAAGCAACATAAAATATACATCATCTGGCAAGAAATAAAAAAATTACATGTGAAAAAGCAGGGAAATCTGACTTAATAATGAGAAGAAAGTTAGTCAAAAGAAACACCCGGAAATAACAAATAGGATATAGTAACACATAAGGATGTTAAAAGTCGTTATAAATGTGCTTCATTTGCTCAAGGTTGTAAAGAAAAACATAAGGTGAGAAATGGTGGTATATGTTAAAAAGAGCCAAATGGGACACATAAAGGTAATATCTCAAATAAAAATTTCACTGGCTAGAGTAATAGTACGTTAATCATCTACTGGTGATCTTTACTAAAGATCTAATGATCTTTAACATTGCAGCAAAAAGATCATTGAACTTAAAGGCATAGCAATAGAAACTATCCAAAATGAAGCCTAGAAAAAAAAGAGATTGGGGAAAAACTATTGGACAGTATTAGACAATCTAACATATGTGTACTTGGGAGTCAGGGTGTATGAAAAAAATGTGATGACACAGTAGCTGAAAAGTCTAAATTTGATGAAAATGATAAAACTACAGATTTAAGAAGATTAACTCCAAGCAGTATAAGCATAGAGGGCACATTAGAATTGAACTGCTAAAAACCAGGGATGAAGAGAAAAAAATCTTTAAAGTAGCTAGGAGGGAAAAAACTCATTACATAAAAGTAAAGATAAGAATGACTATGAATTCTCTTAAAAAATGATGCAAGTGGCTCGGCACCTGTGGCTCAACGGGCTAAGGCGCCAGCCACATGCACCTGAGCTAGCAGGTTCTAATCCAGCCCGGGACCCGCCAGACAACAATGACGGCTGCAACCAAAAAATGGCCGGGCGTTGTGGCAGGCACCTGTAGTCCCAGCTACTTGGGAGGCGGAGGCAAGAGATTCACTTGAGCCCAGGAATTGGAGGTTGCTGTGAGCTGTGATGCTACGGCACTCTATCCAGGGTGACAGCTTGAGGCTCTGTCTCAAAAAAAAAAAAAGATGCAAGTCATAATATACTAGGATGAACTCTTTTAAAGTGCTGACAAAAATCTATACCCACCAAAAGTATCTTTGAAAAATGAAGAGAAAATACTTCATTTTGATGAAAAAGCTCCAAGAATGCATTGACAACATACTTTCACTATACAAATTGTTAAAGGAAGCTCTTCCAGTAGAAAAATGGAAATTTGCATCTACCTAAAGAACTTAAAAGCTCTAGAAGAGATAAATATGTGGGTGAATATAAGTAACATTTTTTCCTCATCTCTTAATTTTTTTTTAAGCTATAACAGACTTTAAATAAAAAGTAATAATATATTATGGAATTTATAATATGTGGAAGTAAAATGTAGCTTTCAGTTGTACAAAGGATGAGAGCAAAGAATATATGTCATAAGGCCCATATATTATGTGTCAGGTGGTATAAAATTATTTGAAGGTAGACTATGATAAGTTAAAAAATAACACATCGCAGCTCAGCACCTGTAGCTGAAGCAGCTAAAGTGCTAGCCACATACACCAGAGCTGGTCAGTTTGAATCTAGCCTGGGCGTGCCAAACAACAGTGACAACTATAGCCAAAAAATAGTGGGGTGTTGTAGCGGGTGCCTGTAGTCCCAGCTACTTGGGAGGCCAAGGCAAGAGAATCGCTCAAGCTCGGGAGTTGGAGGTTGCTGTGATGCCACAGCACTCTGCCCAGGGTGACAGCTTGAGGTTCTGTCTCAAAAAAAAAAGTACACATCGTGAACTCTAGAGCAGTTGAGGAAAAATGCAAAAACAAAGGGCTGTAACTAATAAACCAGTGATGGACTTACTCCAGAAGAAGACAGAAGAGGAAAAGGAACAAAGAACAGATGGAACAAATAGAAAGTAACTAATGAAATGGTAGATTTAAACTCAGTAATAGTAATAATTATTTTATATATAAGTATAATCATCTAACACCAGAATTAATAGCAAGTGATTGTCAGATTGGTTAAAAATTTCAAGACCCAATTAAATGCTGTGTGAAAGAAACTTCATGCATTTGTAATATACAAATAGGTTTAAAAGTAAGAAGATTGTTATTTCCCATACAAATACTAACCAAAAGTTGGAGTTTATATATTAATATCAGACAAAGTAAGCTTTAGAACAGAAAAATTACCAGGGACACAAAAAGGGCAATTCATAATGATAAAGGAGTTAGTTTATCAAGAAGGTATATTGCTCTTAAATGTGTATAACTCAAAGTAGAACTCAAAATATATAAAGCAAACTTGACAGAACTGAAAAAAAAAATAGATGAATCCATAGTTAGAGTTGGGGATTTCTACTCGGTAATTGCTGGAGCAAGTAGACAAAATCAGTAGGAATTAGAAAATATAAACTGTATTAACCTAACCTAATTGCCATTTATAGAACACTCTATCTAATAGCTGGAGCGTGCATTTGTTAAAGGGCACTTGACGCATCCGTCATACTGGTTTGGTACAGTCCTCCAACAAAGAATGGTTTTTCCATTTTCTAAGATTGTTAAAAAAAAAAAAAGAGAGAGAATATGAGATACCACATGTGGCCTACAAATCCTGAAAATATTTTATATCTGGCTCTTTCTGGCAAACAGAAGAAGTTACCCAATCCTGCCATGGACATTAGGCTAAGTAAAAGAAGTCTTACACAAAAGATTGTATGCTATTATATGTGAAACTCTATGAAACATAAATCTAGTTTGTAGTGACGGAAAGCAGATCAGTGGTTGACTAGAAGTTGAGGGGATAGACAAAAAAGGGACCGCAGGGAACCTATGGGGCCATGGTGGTTGCATTTGTCAGAAAAGTAATCATAAGAGTAACTCTTGCCAGTTGAAGATATAATTATCTATTTTAATAGGAAAATTCGAAAATATTTCTGGTCTTCTAGAATTACTCTCCACAAGTACTTATGCTAAAACAACAACAAATCGCATTAAAATATTTGGGCAGAGTTATATCAGTAGTTGGATATCATTATCCACAGACAACACACCAACATAATTTGCCTTATTAATCTCAAATAATGGCTGTCTCCTTGCTAATTGCAGCTCTTTTATTGCTGTTACCTCTGCTATACTTAGACTGTGCTCAAAGAGAAGATACATGAGACTCTGTATGTAATAAAGCCTTTACTGCACACACACACACACACACAAACTTCAGACAGAATAGTGAAAGATGGAAGATACCAATGAAAACCATCCAGTTGAGGCATGAGATTGTTGCTAATAGAAACTAGCTAAATACAGTAGCTATACAGGTTCAAAGGGAGCCACGTGAGGGCTCTCTTTCCTACCGCTGAGCTGTTTCTGAAGCAAGAGAAATTCAAATTGATCTCTGTGATGTGAGAAACTATCTCATAAGCTGAAGTATAGGTGTTGCATGAAGCTTTTTATAAAGGTGAATTTTTATAACATGAAACTGAATGGGTATATCTTAGCCAGTGATTTTAAGGGAATAATATTTTATATTGATGTATCATTCAGAATCATTCAACTTCTTTTAAACTGGTCTTTATCAATATAAGGGTCAAAGTGTATTTTGGAAATAGTGTGGGAGTTTTAAAATTAACTTCTGTAAAATGACAAGTGGGATCATTTTTGTATTTGTTGGGACAGTAATGGGAATAATTGTCATTTCACTAGCAGATCTACTTCTGACTGGTTATTCTACAACTGAAATTTTACAAAGTTGTTTTGGTTTTACTTTGATGTGAAAACAAAAGGAATTTGTTATGGTCATTTGTGGAATTTTATAAAACTAATTAAATTTTGGGGTATCTCCCCAGAATAAGTTAGAATAATAATTAATTTGATGTTCCTTATGAATTAATTTAAATTTGACTTCTGCTATTATATCTGGAGGGTTGACCAAGTTGTATTACACTTAAAACTGAAAACAATTTAGTAATCTGTAAAACTCCTTTAAACTAAGGCACAGGGATGCATGTTTTAACTAATATAAAACGTGTTTTGTTTCTTTGTAGAGAATTCACTATTGAAACTGAAGGGAAAACATTTCAGTTAACAAAAGACATGGTCAGTGTGAAGAGATTCCAGAAAACACTACATGGTAAATTTGTAAAAATAACAAAAAGTTATTACTTATTAAAGCTTTTTTTTTTAAGAGACAGAGTCTTACTTTGTTGCCCTCGGTAGAGCGCTGTGGTATCACAGCTCACAGCAACCTCCAGTTCTTGGGCTTAGGTGATTCTCTTGCCTCAGCCTCCCAAGTAGTTGGGACCATAGGTGCCCACCACAATGCCTGGCTATTTTTTGTTGTTGTTACAGTTTGGCTGGGGTTGGATTCGAACCCGCCACCCTCGGTATGTGGGGCTGGTGCCCTACTCACTGAGCCACAGGAACCACCCATTCATTAAAGCGTTGTAAAAATGTTTTTATAGTATAACCATTTGACAGAATAGTGAAAAAGAAAAAAGTCCTAATGCCACAGCCTAAATTTTGTGAATATGTCTAAGACTTTCACTTAGGCCTGTTTTTCTTTTTGAATGTAATTCTCCTGAAAAATAATACAAACCATCTTTGTATTTCCTGTGGTCTGAGGTGCATATGAAGAATATTTCTTTGATTAAAATCTTTTTTTGTTTGTTTGCTTTAAAGAAAAGAATTTTTATTTCTTAAGCAAAAGAGAGAACTCACTCCCTGTCTTTTTTGGCAAGATAGCTTGTTAAAATCTCATTTGGAGCTGGGCATGGGCCCCTATTCTGGCCCCCGGCCCTGCTTTAAAAGAAGAATAAAAGGTCATTTAGAACAGTGATCTTTTACGCTTTTTAAAAACTAGAGATTTCTGTTTTTATAGAACAAATTCTAAGAATGGAGCAATATTTTGGAATACGTAAGAAGTATGCTGATGGTTACTTGGGGATGGATTGAAGCTCTTGGAAATAGAGTAGCGGGTGCTGGAGAAGCTGCTGCCAATAGAGGGTGCAGCCCTCATTTTCCCTTTGGACTTGGCCTGCCGTCTGGCCGGGCTTCAGTGAGCAGTGGCAGGAGAATGCAGGGGCTGCTGCCTCATGCTTTGGGGCTTGTGGTCATCATGCCAGCAGCTAGTTCAGAGCTGTACTTCACCATTATTCAGATGCCGTATCAAGATGGGTTGAGAATGCTTTGATCATATTGCTGAAATTTTCTTTATCCCAGATGAAAAAGATACAGCCTCTGTTTTCCCTCACATATGTGAGTTTTGGATTCTAATTATCTCATTTTCCATAAACATAAACTCTCTGAGGTTATGTGGTTACCTTAGACCTGGACAGTGCTTAGTAGTGCTTTCTTTTCAAATAATAGGCAATAAGTATCAGTATATTTTCTGTGTATACCACAGGTATTGTCTCATCCATGGAAGGAACTATGGGGCCCTGGAAAGGTGTCCCTGAGCAGACTTTCCTAAGGGCCTCCTGACCCTGGAACCTTGGGGACATAGTACCAGTAACTTGCCTCTGAATAAGTTCTCATCAAGATAATAACAAGCTCAAAAAGAAAAACACAAACCACATGATACTTGTTACATGTAGGAATTGCTTTTGTTAATTTTGCCAGCTATGGTAGATGTTTAAGAAAGTTTTATTAAAAGCTTAAAAAAGTTGTATGTTTTCTGGATAGGTGAGGAAGATAATAAAGAGGGTGTAGCTACTGTTTGTAGCTTACCAAGTAGGAAAGAAATTCTCTACACTATGTAAACAAAGGATTAAATTTGGTGAAAATTTCTTTCACTCTTAACTCTGTCTTCAAAGGTGTTTCCTATCAGCAAGTAGCTTTCCTGCATGTTGTGATTTCTTTGTCCTGATGTAGAGATCAGAATCCAGGGGTGCAATATTTCACATCTGCATTCCCAGCACTTTGGGGAGGTTGAAGTCAGATGATTGCTTGAGCCTGGGAGTTCAAGGCTTCAGTGAGCTATAATCAAAGCCACTGTACTCCAGCCAGGGTGATAGTGCAAGACCCTATCTCTTAAAAAAACATCCATGGGGAATAAAGAGATTTTTAGGGGCAAGCATTGTTTAGGAAGGACCTAAAATGTATGATGTAGTATTTGAGAGAATGGTATTGAATTTCTTTCTCTTTTGCAGTGGAAGAAGTTGTTCCAAATGTAATTGAACCCTCCTTTGGCCTGGGCAGGATCATGTATACAGTATTTGAACATACATTCCGTGTACGGGAAGGAGATGAACAGAGAACGGTAAGTTGTCCTATATGGTGCACTATTCTCTTGGGCCAAACATTTATTGAAATAAATTAGTAAGATTCTGGAATGATTGATTAGTTATTATTTACTGTGACATATTAGTGGTGTTACTCATCTTCACTTAATTATTACAAACCACTTTCATATATCATCTTATTTATGCTTTATGATGGTGTAGGTTATTCTGGAACAGTAGTTCTCAACATTCCTAATGCCGTAGCCCTTTAATATATAGTTCTTGTGGGTCGCGACCCACAGAACCACTGAACCTAATGTATAACTTTGGGTAACAATCTATATTGCATCAATGGAAGAAACAGTACTTTCTATGTATACTCTTGTTTTCAGAAAATTGAGAAGCATGAGATGACTTATAGAATACACCAAGCTTTATCTATATTCTGGTAAAGCATTAAAGGGAAGCCTCTCGAACTGCATAAAATTGTCTGGGGTACTTTTGGGTGAAGATGTAAATTACTAGTTCTATTCCCAGAATGTTGATTCATTAGTTTTGAGACTCAGAGATGTGTGTGTGTGTTTAAATAAGAACCACAGTGATTCCACTGTGGGAGCTTCACAGATCAGAAATTGGGCAGCAATGTCTAATGTATAGCCCTTCCTAGCATTCAAACATTGCTGAAAATAGACGTTTATAAGAAAGAAGTTTTCATCAACTCTCATACTTTTTCTTTGGCTCTACTGCCTCTGAGTCACTGCTTTCTTTGTTTTCTACTTTATCTTACTCTGCTTTACTTCACCACCTCACCTCACCTCACCTCTGCCTGCAGAAATTTTATGCCTTTAATTTATAGATACACATTTCCAGGAAAACCAGTCAGAAGAGTGGCTAGAAAGGAGAGATGGTATATGTCAAATTCATTGAAAGAAACAGCCTTGGGCTGGGCGGTCGGCTCACACCTATAATGCTAGTGCTTTGTTAGGTCAAGGCAGGAGTATTGCTTGAGGCTAGAAGTTCCAGACCAGCCTGAGCAACATAGCCTGTCTCTATAGAAAAACAAAAAAAAATTAGCCCCAGCAAAAAAACGCAAAAAAAAAAAAAAAAAATTAGCCAGCTGTGGTGCAGTCTTGTAGTCTCAGCTACTCGGGAAGCTAAGGCAGGAAGGAGGCTCAAGCCCAGGAGTTTGAGGTTACAGTGAGGTATGATGATGCCACTGCGACTCCTCTCCAGGCAACAGAGCAAGACCCTGACTCACAAAAACAAAACAAAAAAAGAAACAGTCTCATCTCTTTGACCATTCTAAACCTTGAGTATACGTAATATTAAACGTAGCTCTGTGGTTCTTTATAGGACATTTAATCTTGAATGAACTGGTGAGTTCTTGTAATACATAGCTAATAAAGTTAATATATATATATATTTATATATTAATATATTTATTAATACATTTATTTTATTTATATATATATATTTATATATATATATATATATTTTTTTTTTTTTTTGCAGTTTTGGCTGGGGCCGGGCTTGCACCCGCCACCTCCGGTATATGGGGACAGCGCCCTACTCCTTGAGCCACATGCGCCACCCAATAAAGTTAATATATAATCTGTGCTCTAAAGTTGCACCTTCATTTCCTGATATTGAGGGAACAGCTCTTTATTCATCTGACAGACAGTAAGAACCTGGGGTAGGCCCCAGCTATGGAAATGTAAGGCTTTATCTTTCCTGAGGAATGATAGTGTACATGACTGCACATACTCTTTTTAGATGTTAAATTTGCTTCACGTCTTTTTTGCTTACTTTTCTAATAAAAAAATTTTTTTAGCTTAGCTGTTCCTTTGAATCTAACAACGTTGATATAACTAGAGCTTTAATAGAAATCCCATAAGGGCTAAACAAGAATAAATTAGTCACAGTGTTTTATGAACTTCTATCATGAAGAGAAATTTGATTAGGCTGTGGGAAGCCAAAAGTGTTTCTAAATTATTAGCACCTGCTGTCTTGATCCGTTTGCATATTAAAACATTGCTAGTAGAATTTGAAAAAAGCATTTACCTATAAAGGCAAGTCCCTACTTCTCTCTCAAGTTAAATAAAATTGTCACAAGATGGAGAAGGAGAGTAGAATTCTCAGCTTCTTGTGATGTGGGCAGCTATATTGATGGAGTATGAGGTTTCCTTACAATGGGATATTTTTCATTGCTCGACATTAAAGGTTAATTAAGCTTTGAGGTGGGGGCTAAACTGGTATCTTGTGTCATTCATTATATTTATGGGACAAACTTTTCCATATTTGTGCCTTCAAGGGAACCTTTTATACAAGTATTATTTAAGAACTACCTTCAGCTCTCATTTCTAACCCCAGATGGCAGACTGATTTGCCTTCCACAAAATGTCTTTGCTTTCTTTGATGGCTGAGTTATTCAAAAAGCTATTACAGGAGCAGTTTAGGAAGGCTGGACTTTTTTAATGCATAGGTATATAGAACATCTTTATTGGTTTTGTACTTTTTGACATATGTTAATGAGCTATTAAAACTTTTTTTGTTTCATTTGGTCACTAAGGCACCTAGATTCTTTTTTAAAAGGCAGAATGGGGGTTGACGCAGTGGCTCACGCCTGTAATTCTAACACTCTGGGAGGTTGAGCCAAGTGGATTGTTTGAGCTCAGGAGTTGGAGACCAGCCTGAGCAAGAGGCTGGTCTCTACTAAAAATAGAAAAAAATAGCTGAGTTTTGTGGTGGGCACCTGTAGTCCCAGCTATTTGAGAAGCTGAGACAGGAGATTGATTGAGCTCAAGAGTTTGACGTGGCTATGAGCTGTGATGCCATGGTACTGTACCCAGGGTGACAGAGTGAGACTCTGTTTCACACATACAAAAAAAGACAGAATGAGATTTTGGTTTTTGGCACTATGAATTGTTAATTGCTGATTAGGGGGAAGTTCTTTAGGTGTTCTTTACAGAAAAAAGTAAGGCTTTTAGGTGGGACCAAAACATTATTACCTTATATCTATAGTAGCTTTCAGAATGCTTTCATATCATTGGACTTTTTTATTTTTAATATACATTTCTTTTTAATTGCTGGGGATTCATTGAGAACCAGGTTACACTGATTGCATTTGTTAGGTAAGTCCCCCTTATTACGTCCTGCTTCCAAGAGGTATGTCACGCACTGTGACCTCTCACCCCCCTCCATCCTTCCCTCTCTCTGCTCCCCGATTCCCCCTTCTCCCACTCCCCAGCATGTACTGGGTCAGGACTTTTTTTATAACAGACTTAAGGAGTAAGCAGAGCATGTGTAAGTGGTGGAGTCCTACTTTTTAGATGATAAACTAAGGTTCAGAGAGAATTCACAGAGATGATCCAAACTCAGAGCTGAAACTAGGTGTTTCTAATTCTGGTTCTCTCGTTCTCTTTTGTCATACTGCTTTTCTTATCATGTTTCTGACATTTTGATAGTGAAGTTACACCTGCCATAGCGCCCAAGCATATCCAAGTTTGAGATATTAACATTTCAGTATTTATAAATTAATATATTGCTTTCTTCTTTTTAAACCATCTAGTTCTTCAGTTTCCCTGCTATAGTCTCTCCATTCAAATGTTCCGTCCTCCCACTGAGCCAAAACCAGGAGTTCATGCCATTTGTCAAGGAATTATGTAAGCAAATCCAATTGGGTAATCTCCATGGGAATACTGTCAAGTAGACTGAATTTTAGGAAATGTATCATTGATTTCAATAAAAATATAGATTGAATAAAGAATAAATCTAAGTGATTTTAGCCTCTGCTCTTATTTGTGAGAGAGGGAGTATGCTTGCTCAGAATGTTAATCCTAGTATTTGAATGAGTTAAGGTAGGACCCAAAGTCAGGTTTAAAAATCCGTGCCTCTTATTTTGACCTTGGTGCTTACTTCATCAAGGGAACCTGAGTGGGGTATGACAACCCTGGTGGATCTTAGTCACTGACTCTGCAATACTGTTCTTGGTCCTCTGGTGCCAACTACTTATTTCAGAGTCAGGAAATGGGTAGAGTCCATTGAGCTGCTCAGGGCCATGCAAACAGAAGTGGTGGAGTCAGAACTAGCCTCCTGGCCTTCCTCTTAGTCCAGCACTCATTCCCTTGAAGTGTTAACAGATACAGGTATGAGTGAAGGTTTGGGCTTCAGTAAGAGATTTATCGAACTTTTTGAGATTTTTCTTTTTCTTGCAAGTGTTAATTTTGTTGCTGTCTTGTCTTGGTTCTTTTTATAAGTTTCCTAAGATAGTATTTAGATGACATTAAGACTCACTCCATTATTTTATGTTTAATTCATTTATTGTGGATAGCGGAAGCCCTGACCAGGAACAGCGTCTCCCACAAAGTAGATGATTCTTCTGGGTCAATTGGAAGACGCTATGCCAGGACTGATGAGGTCGGTGTGGCTTTTGGCATCACCATTGACTTTGATACCGTGAACAAGACCCCTCACACTGCAACACTGAGGGACAGAGACTCAATGCGGCAGATAAGAGCAGAGGTATCTGGCTTTCTCTTCGGTGTTTTTAGTCTTAGAAATGTTTGCTACTTCTTACCGATTTGAGTTGGATTTTGATGTATGTATGCTCTCTTTCTTCCTTTTTTTTTTTCTAATTTTAATTATCTGATAGGCTTGTATCAGACTGAATCCAGATTCCCATATCCCCTTGGTTTAATTATGGAAGTATCCATTAGCACTTCTCCAGTATTTTATAGCCATTTGGATTGCTCTGGGGTCATTCTCCAGCAGCTTGTTTTTAATGGTTGCTTATTTATTGGGCAAGAGAAATAAGATCCCAAGAGGTTGTTGCCATAGTTTTATTGGCAAGCTTTTGGGGGCTTAGACATTTTCATCTTTATATTTCTATAGAAACGTGTGTGCATATGTATAAACCTCTGTTAATCCGTTCAAAACAGTGAGTAGTGTTTCAGTAATTTCACTGCATGTGAAGGGAATGACGGGGACGGGATAAGCACAGAAGGGGAGGGATGAATGGGAAAGGAAACAGTAGCCACTTGAGTTGACACCTACCTGACCAGTCTGTTAACTTCGAACAAGTATTTCTATAGAGTGCCTTTTATGTGCTCAGCTTGATACAGATAATAATAGGGAAGACAGAAGGAAAAGACTGCTTTTTTCCAAAGGAGTTTATAGTCTAATCCTGAAGTCATGGATCACTGGCTTGTTTTTCTACAAACCGTATCTGGCCACTTTGGACCTATGTGGTGGCATTCTCAAAATGTGGTCCCCAGACCAGTGATGTTAGCATCAACGAGGAACTTGTTAAATGGGCAAAATCTTCACCCTAGATCTATTAAGTCACAAACTATGGGTTGGAGAGGGGCAGGGGTTGGTAGCCCTCCAGACGATTCAGGTACACACTCAAGTTTGAGACCACAGGCACAGTGGCCGAGGAGCAGCCGGCCCCTTTCCTGTTAGCTGTTCTCGTCTGACTCCCTTCACACGTGGTACTTGACTGACTCCTGTTCTCAGACAGTGAAGTAACTTCCAACTGACCCAGAGATTTAGAAAAGTTAGGAAAGGCTTTGTGGCTGAACTGAGTTACCCAGAATTGCTGGTGGGCATTGTGGGTTGGACGAAGAGCGTGAACTTTGGCCTGGAATGACATTATTTGGTTCTGTATAAGGTTTCCTGAGTTCAGGGTGAATCCTCTTTTTGAAAATCTAAACGAGTTGGTTGATACTTGGTCTTCTTTTTACTCCAGGTTTCTGAACTACCTGGTGTAGTCCGAGATCTGGCCAATGGCAGCATCACGTGGGCTGAGGTGGAGGCCAGGTATCCTCTGTTTGAAGGGCAAGAGACTGGAAAAAAAGAGACAATTGAAGAAAATTGAGGACAATTTTAGCAACTTTTGACCACGTGTGGAAATAAAAATAGCTCTCATCATGTCCACTTTACAAAAGAAAACAGCATTGTGATTGCTCCCAGGGACTGTATTTTCTCCTCAGTGGCTGCCTGATTTTATCCCAACAATTAAAACTGAAGGAATTCTGAACAAAATTGTAATCCATTGGTTTGTGTTTTTGCATTCTCAGCAAAGCTGTTTCTCCCACCCTTGTCATGCTCACAGCTTAATATTGTTAAATATAATACTTTTTTAAAATTAACAGCTTTCTTGGTATATAATTGACATAGAACAAACTTAGTCTATTTTAAGTGTACAATTCAATGTTTAGTGTATTTACAGAGTTGTGCAACTACCACCACAATCCAAGTTTAGAACATCTCCATCAATCCCCATTCCAATCTCAGCTCTAAGCAGTCACTTGTCTACTTTCGGTCTATAGATTTGCCTTTTCTAGTCCTTTTCTTTTTTCTGAGAAAATGATCCATTAGGCTAAAGAGAGAGGCTAAAGAGACTACTTAGCAGTCTGTAAGCAAGAAGAATCACTGCTGGGAAAGGCCAAGGTAAGGATGGGGTGGCAGGTGTGGTGGAGAACCTGTCTGAATAAAAAAGATTCAGTGCCTCCGCGCCTGTAGCTCAGCAGCTAGAGCACAAGCCACATACACTGGAGCTGGAGGGTTCGAACCCAGCCCGGGCCTGCCAACAACGACAACTACAACCAAAAAATAGCTGGGCATTGTGGTGGGAGCCTATA
>CAUYRH010153840.1:0-10484 GCA_963574655.1 Perodicticus potto | reverse complement strand
ATATAATAAATGGTTATCAGTTAGTCCAATTTATCCATAGACCTGTAAGTACCAGGCAATAAAAGGCCTGGGGTCAGGTTTAAGTCATATGTTTATTGATTAAGTCATAAGATTAAGTCATGTGCTTGTTGATTAAGTTATGTGCCTATATAAGCCTTGTTGGAAGAAATAAATTTGCTGTAATGCCTGAGCAAGCTTCAGGCATCAATCATTCCCTCTGCAGTGCTGCCTCTGCGTCATTGATCAGGGGGGCTGGGTAAAGTGGGTAGGGCCCCGGGAACCTCTATTTCCTATGTTACGTTCCCTGATATACTGATTGAATGAAGAACCAAATCATAGCCTCAAAATTTGTATCAGGTGGGAAGAGGCAAACTTTGCTAATGAAACCCTCCTGTGGCAAGCTATCTTCCAATTCACTCTTTGTGCTAAATTAGCAAAATAAAATGTTACAGAAGCCCTCTCCTATATAATAAACTACTCAATACCTCCAACTCCTGTGGGGGCTTCAGCAGTCTTCCTGACAACCATAGTCAGTCTGCAGAAACAACACTTAATAAAACCACATCAGTGTCTCAGAGCATTTTGGTAGTTTTATCGGTTGATGCCCTCTTCTTATAATAGAAATTGACTAATTATAACTACAATGGGCATCATCTCAAGATCAAGAAAAATATGAATTATCTTAGTGACCACCTAAAGTCAAATGACATTTCACATGACTTCAAGGCTCACTGGTCACACACATAATTTTTTTTTTTTCATGAAAGGAAGGCTTCAAATTTTTGCTGGCTTTCCCAGAAAAAAATTCTCTCCAAGTCTTTAAGGTAATATAACAGGGTAATTAGGGGATGGAAGCCTGTAGAAACGAAACAGAAATATGACTGAGAATAGAGGACATTTTTGTCCTGCTCCCTAGGGCCACAGGAGGGAGAATTGCTTACTAGGCTTGGAACCCAGTGTATTTCCTGAGGACAGCAGAGCCACTAGGGACCCAGAGCTGCTGCATCAGAGTTGCTCCTGCTGCTTGTGGGGGACTGGGAGGACAGGCCATGTAATGCATCCCAGCATTAAGTTACAAAGTCATCGCAGTATGTCACCTGTGGTATTCTTGCCAAAAATACATCTCCTAGCCCAAACCATGACACCACACAAACCCAAACCAAGAGACATTCTACAAAACCCCTGACATGCTGCAAAAAGGTTAAGGTCATGAAAAAACAGGAAACACTGAGGAACTGCCACAGATTAGAGGCCAAAGACATGTGACACCTAAATGCAATTCGAGGAAACTGGATCAGGAAAAAAACCGTATCAGAGAAAAAAGATATTAGTGGAAAAACTGGTGAAATCCAAACACTGAGTGCAGTTTGGTTAATAGCCCTGTACTAACATTACTTTATTCATTTTAATCCTTGTACTATGATTATATGTTAACAAAAAGGGAAGCTGGGTAAAAGGTGTTCTTGAACTTACTGTTTTTCAACTCTTCAGTAAGCCCAAATTAACTTCAAAGCTAAGATTAAAATGTAGTCATGGTTTATTGGATAATCAGCTTGAGCAGTCAAAAAAGAGGAGAGAGACCTGGAGATCTCTTTTTCTAGAAGAAAAGGAGATGGTCAGAATGACCAGAGCATCACAAACCAAAGGGCCTAAGATGAAACACAACTCCCAGCGGCCCAACAGATGGCTCTTAGAGCAATTTTATGATTCTTCTCATTGAGTCATTTTTGGAGGTGATTTTTCTCCCATTTAGTATCCTAGCTTAAAATTACAGGTATGAATACCTATATATTAAGTTTTTCCTACTAAAAATGCATTTCCAAGAGGAGAATTTGGGGCTTTTGCTCCCTTGAAATATTCTAATATTCTCCCTAATATTCTCTGGGGCTCCGACTGGACTGGGATGAACGTGAGCTGACTCTTGCTGAGTGTGGAACTGGACAGAATGTGAGCTCTGGGAGAAGCAGGCAGGGCAGAGGCTCTGATGGGGATGCTCAGCTAGGGAGGAGTTGAGCTCCATCCATAAGGACCAAGGTAAGCTTGGGTGTGGTACACAGCTGATGTGCCAAATAATCAATCTGGGAATCCTGAGTTCTGGTCACGGCTTGGCCATATCTAGATGATCTGGGGCAAGTCACCTGGAGCCTCTGGGCATATCTCCTCCGTAAAATAGGAATTTGGCCTGGGAAGTATTCTCTTCTACCCTATTCTCCAGCTACTTCTGGGCAAAGAGAGACAAAATGAAGGTCTGAAATGGTGGAATAACCATGGCTGTAAGCGGCGAGCTGGGATTCGACCCAAGCAGGCAGCTCCAGGACACATGCCCTTAACTAGATGCCTCACTGGCCGCAGGGGCAAAGGCTGGACACAGGCCTGAGCAGTGCCCTGACCATGTCCTTATGAGAGCTGGAGCCCTGGGTTTGGACAGACACTGGGCACTTCATACATGGATGTCCTTTCATTCTCACAATGACTCTGAGAGGTAGATGTCATTATGGAGACAGAGGGATCTTCTGTGGCCTGCTCAAGGTTACATGGCTGCAAGGTGATGGAACAGGGCTTTGAACCCAGTTTCCATTTCTGACTCCAAGGCCATATTATTCCCACTAAGTATGATTTCAGATTCTCTCTTGGAATTCAACCCTCCTGGACAAAGCAGCAACTTGAGCATGAGGCCACTGTGGTGCTTCAAGATGACCATCCTGCTGCCAGCTCCTCCTGAGGGGATCCTGTTGTCACCGGACCCTTGCTTCCCCACTGTGAGTCTGTAAGAGGAATCCTATTATTTTACCTGATCTGCTGAAATTCAGACACAGAATTGTATGTTTAACCCATTTCTCCACTAACCTAATAATCCTATCAAAACAGGAGACAGGTTTACATAACATAACTGTTCTTCCTGCTGACCCTACGTTCTCCAAGTCCCTTGGCTATTTATTGAGTGATGCAGTCTTGAAATTTGCCAGGAATCAACAACAAATTTACTGTTTGTATCAAAGACAACTTTCCCCCTTTCTGAAAATTAAAACAGTGCTTGACAACCATGTCATGTTATCTCTTGCATTCATGGGATAGCAATAACAAAAGCCTCGTTACAGCACAAAGAACCTGTTCAAATGGCCTGTAAGAGTATCTAAAAAAATAACAAGAAATGGGCGGCACCTGTGGCGCAAAGGAGTAGGGCACCGGCCCCATATGCCACAGGTGTGGGTTCAAACCCAGCCCTGGCCAAAAGCTGAAAAAAAAAAACCCCCAAAAACAAACAAACAAAAAAAAAAAAAAAACAAGAGAAAGGACAGCTAAGGTCTAATGCCTAACTCGTCACCTTACTTCTATCCTAGTGTATACCTATACTTAACTATTCATAGTTGGTAACCTTTTCCTGGGCAATACTAATCAAAATTATTTAAATACATATAGATATACATATGTACACACACAAAAAAGTGTATATATACATTATATATACCATATAATATACAGTAGAACCTCTGTAAATTGACCACCAAGGGACCAAGGGACTGTAACAAACTGGCAACATAAGAAACTTCCATTGAGTATACGTGGTGTATGTCTGGTCTATGAAAATTAGGTCAATGTAGGGGGGTGGTCAACTATGGAGGTCCTACTGTATATGGTGTGTGTATATATATGTATGCTTATAGAGAGTACATATATATAATATACATCCTATAAAAGTCACATCAACAGTTAAAACTTTAGAAGGAATTTGGGAAGGGAAGGGACAGGTGGGAAAGTGGAGAATGGGAATACAGCATTTATTTCATAACATTTCCTCAATACTGAACCTTCAAACAGACACAAACAATTATCAGCTGCCTACAGGACTCCACAGTAATCAGTTGTCCTCTTTCACATACACTATTTTCCTTAAATCTTTAATGTACTCAATAGCAGCTACTTGACTATCAAGAAACAATCTTGATGTCAATCGTCTGCAAGATGTCATAATTTATTTTTCATGAAGCACTCAATCTCATTTGAGGTAGCCCCAAGTTAAGCTGTTACCAGCACTTCTAAATTCACTTGGTAGCTATGTACTTTTTTGCCACCAGCATGAATTATTAAAGTATGGGCCAAATTATTCCACAGTACCCAAACACCTGGCTGCCAGAAGTGATTATTTTAATGTATTTCTAACGAGGACTGGATTCAGCCCAAGATGAAGGCACTTAACCCATTAATAAAATTTCCTCCAATTTTCTTTAAAGATCACAAATTTTTAATATCAGCATGAAGGAATAAACCATAATAACTTCATTTGTTTCTTCTTAACAGAAATGATAACTGCAAAGCAGGCCTAAAAAATACAGCATTTTAAAACAGTGAGCTATATGCTTTTAAATGCCTCACTGGAGCAGCCTAAATGAAGAATAGGCCCCTTACAAATTCCTGCCTGTGGAAGATTTAGCGTAGGGCTGAATCCATCCCAGGAAGCTACAGTGGTGAACAAGCTCTGACCTCAGCCCTAGGACCAAAGGATGCTACTCACAATCATGAGTGGGAGAGAAATGGCTGAAGGCTAAGAGTACTACTCCCACAACACCTTTCACCCTAGTTTAATCACAGAATGCACACCTTGATGTGTACAACAAATCAGAATTCAGAATCCACAGCAAGTCTAACTGCAGAGCAACACATTCATTGGATTAACAATTACTCAGAGCACAGAACCCTAGATTTTCAGAGCTGAGGGAGAGATGGCCCTACATCCTCATTGATATTTATTAACAATAACTTATTGATCACCCACCGAGTGCCAGGTCCTGTGTCTGATGCATTTGAGGCAAGATTTCTTATTAGAATTCATGTACCTTTTTCTAATATTATCCCTGTTTTGATTGAGGAAGTCAAAATTCAGAATGTCTTGCAAATTGCCCAAGGAGGTCACAGTTAGCGGCAAGGAAGGATATGAACCCACAGCCCCACATTCATCACCACCATGGAGTGCTGTTCCCCTGGGCCTGGGAAAGGGCAGTTGCGAACAGGTTTCAGCAGATTCTAGTCAATGGTCTTTCTAACAGCCCAGACTCCAGACTGCATTTCACCAGAGGCCGCTGCATTAAGAGGCCATGTGGCTAGCAGAAATGAAAGGAAAAAGAAAAGGAAGCAGCTGGCCAAATGTTCCTTCCTATCTGACCATGGATATGCAAGTCCTCAGTTGTCTGCCAGGTTTCAACTGACAAACAGGGAGAAGCATGTCTACATCAAGGGAACAGTGAGCACCACAGCCCCTCCAATACTTAGTTGGTTCTGACTCCAGGCAAACCAGCACACACCACAGTAGAATCCTCCTTGCACTCCTTCTCAGTGCCTTAACCTGCACCCACAACCATGGCCACAGCTTCTTTTCTTGTTGATAGACAAAGGCTATCAAGCCTGTGGCTCATCAGGTAGGGCGCCAGCCCCATATACCGAAGGTGGCGGGTTCAAACCCCATCTCCCCGAACTGCAAAACAGAAAAATAGCTGGGCGTTGTGGTGGGTGCCTGTAGTCCCAGCTACTCAGGAGGCTGAGGCAAGAGAATCGCCTAAGCCCAGGAGTTGGAGGTTGCTGTGAACTGTGTGATGCCACACCACTCTACCGAGGGCGATAAAGTGAGACTCTGTCTCTACAAAAAAAAAAAAAAAAGAAGTGATAGCCTTCACACACAGCCCCAAAGTGCTTGATAGACAAGCACTTTATCAGTGATTAGATTCCAATATAATCCATTTACATAAAGATGCACTGTATGATCCATAATCCCCCACTTTCAGCAGCCAAGTAGGGCCCAGAGCAACCTGGGGGAAACTAAGGGTCACCCAACAGCCCTTCCATGGAAGCAATAAGCAGGTGCAGGGAACTGGACAGCTTCAGTCTTTAAAGTCATCCAAACATAACACAGGGAAGCAAGCAAGCCAATTTCCACCTGCACCTTCAGAAAGCAATGGAAAGGAAAAATCCCTTGGGGGTGGCAGCTTGCAACCTTTGACCTGCTGTCAAAAACAGGGGTCAGAAACTCCTGCACAGGCCTCTTCCTTCCTCCTTGACAAACGACTGTCTAGTGACAGGGTGACAATTCCGGCCTGAGTGTGATGTGAATTTGAGGTCTCAAACGCAAAGAGCTTGGGGGTAACCTCACTTACAGAGCCCAGACCGCTCCATACAAGGGGGGTGAAGGTGCAAGGAGCTCCGAAATGCAGCTTTCTGGGTCACGTCCCCAGAAAACCCAAATCGAGGATGAGGTCTCCGATCTTCCCCTTCCCTGAACACACACACACACTCTCTCACACATCACAACATACACTCTCACACACCGCCCCACCCCACAGAACGTGAACACTTACTTGCTCACCCCAGCAAGCAAGCAGGCCGGCCCCCACGATGTGTACCTGCCTTCAAGTCGCGCCTGCACACCTGTACAGACACTTGCCCTGCCCCCCGCCTTCCTGCTCCCACTACACCTGCCCGAGCGCACACGCACTGGCTCGCCCCTCCGCCAGCCCCGCCGCCTGCCCCCTGCTCTCCAGTCACCCCGTCCGTGCCCCGCGCCCCGCCAGGCCACCGCCCTCGGCACTCACCGGCGCCCGCGCCCGCCGTCCCGCGCCGCCCCGCGGCCTGGGGCCCCGCCGCCCCGCTCCGGCCCGCGGCTCCTGGGCTGGCCCGGCCCCGCCGCCGCCGCTTCCCGTCACGTGGGGCGGCCGCCCGGCGCCGGCGAGGGCGGGAGCGCGACCGTCCCCGCGCCGCCCGCCGGCCTGTTGGCCCTGCCCGCCCCGCGCCGGGCCTTGGCCGAGGCAGGCCGGGCCTGGGTCCCAGGCCCGTCCTCTGTGCACCGAGGCCCCAACCGCGCCTGCCTCGCGGGGCGGCCCGGGGGTGCGAGGCGCTCATTCGGCCAAAACACCGGGAACGCCGCCCGGCCCAGGCGAGCGCTGCGGGGTTGAGGTACCTTGTCCTCCCTGGCGGCCCGCGCGCGTCGGGCCAGGCGCTCGGGCAGTACCTGCGGAATGAATGAATGAATGAATGAGCGGATCCTGAGCAACGCCGGGCCCGGCTGCCACCGGACAGCGAGGGCTCCCGGCGCTCCGGGTGGAGCTGAGCCGGCCGCGGGGAAGGAACAGCCCATCCCCCAGGGCACCCCGCCCGCCTCGGGCCGGAGGGCAGGAGTGCGTTTCACGCTGCTCTCATTGAAGGAGGGAGTCCTGGACTATTTCATCCACTCCTTTGAGGAAAGTCCGTCAATAGCTATTACTTTGGGTCGAGACACATTGAAGAACTGAGGGTTATCATGAATCCAGGAACCCCTCTTCCATATATAGTGAAAATCCTGTTTCACGATCAAAGAATTGGAAAGCCCCCAGAGTTGGCAGTCCTCAATTGTTAGCAAACGTAAAGCCAAGTGTTACCAATGATTTGCACTGACTTTAGAACCGGCTAGGGACCTTTAGCCTCAGCTTTCTCCCAGCCAACCTCAGAATTGTAAAACAAAGATACCATCCCAAACTTGACAAACTTGAAGGCAAATACAGATTCTGCTACGTTGTCTTCTATTTGCACGTGTTAAAAAAAAAAAAAAAAGGCCAAAGACTATTAGAACTATCAAGAATCAATCTTCCAAGGAAGAAGGGCTGTTTGAGCCCAGGAATTCCAAACCAGCCTGAGCAACATAGCAGACCCCGCCTCTACAAAAAACCTTTAAAATTAGCCGGCCGTGGTGGCGCCCGGCGCCCAGCTACGGGGGAGGCAGAGGCAGGAAGATCACTTAAGCCCTAGGAGTTTGAGGTTGCAGTGAGCAATGATGGAGAGCCAGCGTGTGGGCTTCGACTACAGAGCGAGACCCTGTCTCAAAAAACAAAACAAATGGCAACAAAAAAATAATTAATCTTCCTACGGCTAGTTCTTTGCCCCTTTCCCTAGTGTTATTTCATGGTTACCCATATGTCCCACCCCTAGAAAGTGCTTCAGCTGGGCCTTGGTGTCACTGGCTCAGCCTCCAGGTAGAGGACCTGTTTCCCAGCAGGGCAGAGCTCCAACTAGTGCAAGGACAAACGGTAGCCAGTGGAGGATGTGGGAGGGGGGGACTTGGAGGCGGTGAACGGCCCCGAGAGCAAATCCAGCCCAGTCTCATTTTACCCAGTTAAGAATCCACATTTTTGCTTTTCTATTTTGGTGTTCTACCACACCACAGTAGGAAGAGCTGCACAAGACTAGTTGCTAAGTGCTTTACAGTGATGATCTCATAAATGCCTTCCATACCTTGATGACCTAGGGTAACTTAATTCTCGATTTTACAGATGAGTTGACTGAGGAAAAGAGAGGTAATGACTTGTCCCAAATCCCATGCAAATAAGAAACAACTCAGCAAATTCAGAATTCAACAACACGGTGATTTTTTTATTATCAAATTAGGTTCTACTGATTGAATAGTTTATGGAACAACCCTTGTGTTCCACTCTAGATGATCTAAGAGTGAAAATGTATACTAGCAAAAAAGAGATTTGGAAATATTTAAAATGATTTTTATAAAATATTTTACACTTTTAATAGTTTAAATAATTACATCTTTATGAAAAGATTTACCTTAAGATTTTTACAACGGCAAGGTCTACATGTGCATGCTATTCCATCTAGAAATGTCTGCTCTTTGTGGAACTTGTGCGGAGAAGTCTAAGTCTTAAGTTACAGGACCTATATGTAAATGCCTGCATTAAAAACATGCACAAACTTCTGCACAGGTTAATTCTAAATTTCTTGTGTTGTTTCTACTATGTTTAAGAAGACCTATCAAAGTCCTATGGTTTTCAAAGGAATTAAACTTTGAAATTTCAACTTAATTTATTATATATTAAATATCCCTTGGGAGGCCAGGGCTCATGCCCATAATCCAAGCACTCTGGGAGGCCAAGGAGGGTAGCTTGCTTGAGCTCAGGATTTCAAGACCAGCCTCAGCAACAGCCAGACTCTGGCTCTAATACAAACTAGCCAGGCATTGTGGCAGGCACCTGTAGTCCCAGCCATTTGGGAGGCTGAGGCAAGAGGATAGCTTGAGCCCAAGAGTTTGAGGTTGCTGTGAGCTATGACAACACAGCACTCTACTGGGGGCAAGAAACTAAGACTCCGTCTCATAATAATAATAATGATAAATGTGCTGTAAAAGTTTGTTAATAGTGCTAAGGATTGGGAAAATTTCATTCACTTGAATTCATTCAGCACACACAATGTTCTTGCCCTGTGTTGCAGGCATTGTGCTGGGGGCTGAGACTCCAAAGATGAAAGAAGTGACCCAGGAGTGCTATCATTTGAATATTTGGGTCCTTGGCAAAATTCATGTTAAAACTTAATCCTCAGAGTGATGCTATGTGGAAGAGGGCCTTTTAGTAGGTGATGAGGTCATGAGGATGAGGAAGGAGCCCTCGGGAATAGGATTAGGGCCCTAAGAAAAAAAGGCCAAGGGAGCCTATTTGCCCCTTGCACCATGTGAAGAGCCAGTTACAATGCACCACCTATTACAAATGAGCTCTCACGAGTCACTGAATCTACCAATACCTTGATCTTAGACTTCCCAGCATCTAGGCCCATGAAAAATAAACTTCTGTTGTTGATAAGCTACAGAGTCTGTGGCATTTTGTTATAGCAGCCTGAAATGACCAAGTCAATGGGTTTACATGAAAGCCAGCAGTTTAAATGCATCTTCACTATTATTTGATTATCTCCTAAATAGCTAAAAATACAAGTCTAAAATGCAGGGTGTTGCTTAAACAGTTACCTTTCATTTTGAAGCTCAAGTATGTGTATGCTCAGGTATATTTCTGATAACTGATATATGTGACAAATATTTTAAATATTACACAAGAATTAGCACCCGGAATACTCAGCATATGTTTTATTCATAATATATTCATTCCACAAACATTTACTGAGCACCTACTAAGCACAAGCACTGTGTTATGCTAGTGACTAGGTGAGGGAGTCAAAGGAAATGTATTTACTCTGCCCTAGAGGAATTTACCACCTAGTAAGGTTATAATGCCATGCAGGGCAGTGTCTGCTGGTTCCCCTTAGCTTTTTCCTTGACAACTACAGCCACTGCATAAAAATGTTAATGAATAAAACTTCACAATCTTTGAATGAAGTCAAACTCTTCATAATACCTAGCTTAAAATGATGAGTACTTTATGATTACTATGTAATGCTCACAGATAATACTGTAGTAGGAATGAGTTTCAGTTTACAAACTCAAATATGTGACAAATAGAATTTTTTTCTGTAACTGAAACTCATTTCTACTTAAAGCCTCCATTTAGCTGCAGTGACAATAATCTTATCAACGGGAGGCTTGCTCCTTTTCTCCAGAGCTGAATCAGGGCCGGGATGATTTCCAAGATGCCAAGATGAGGGCTGGGACGTCAGGTACTTGAGTGACTGATTCCCACAGAAATTCTGAAATATTCTTTGTCCACTCTGGTGTTTAGTTTTCAGTGTTTTGG
>CAUYRH010153839.1:0-12680 GCA_963574655.1 Perodicticus potto | reverse complement strand
CGGGAAGGAGACAGCAAGGCACCAGTGTCTTCAACACAGGTGTCCGGCCCTTCCGCACGCTGGTTTCTCCATCTGCCACAACATCAGCGCTGCCAGGGCCAAGGCAGCAGTTGTAGGGCTGCCTTGTCCTGCATCACTAGGACACCCAGGCACTTTACCCAGAGAGAGACAAAGGAAGGAAAGAAAGAAGGAAGGAAGGACTAAAAAAGAGTAGCAGATGACTCCCCTCCAAATCACTGCGTGTATTATTCCTTTTCATTGCAGAGTTGATTCACTTTCTGTGTTCTTTCTTGTCTTTTCTTTTCTTTTTTGAGACAGAGTCTCCCTTTGTCTCCCTCAGTAGAGTGGTGTGGCATCACAGCTCACAGCAACCTCCAGCTCTTGGGCTTAGGCGATTCTCTTGCCTGAACCTCTCGAGTAGCTGGGACTACAGGCGCCCGCCACAACACTCAGCTATTTTTCTGTTTTGCAGTTCGGTGAGGCTGGGTTTGAACCCGCCACCTTCGGTACATGGGACCGGTGCCCTACTCAATGAGCCACAGGTGCCACCCTCTTTTTTTTTTTTTTTTTTTTGAGACAGAGTCTCAAGCTGTTGCCCTGGGTGGAGTGCCGTGGTGTCATAGCTCACAGCAACCTCCAACTCTTAGACTTATGCCATCCTATTGCCTATTTGGGGCACACTCGCTTTTTGCTCAGACTGGTCTCTAACTTCTGAGCTAAGAAAATCCACCTGCCTCCACCTCCCAGCGTGCTAGGATTACATCCTATTTCTTATTCTGAATGTAAACGAGTCCCTTCAACTTTTGTGCTTTTCTACCTGAAGAACCTTAGGAATTGTCTTAATCCACATAAGCCTCCATTTATTCATCTGTTTATCTTTAAAATGTCGGGAAGTTGATAACAGCATAGTTTTCCCAGGATTGATGTAAAGATCAGATGAGATAATAAGCATAATGATCCATTATATACACACAGAATGTTGTCATAATGGCCTTATTGAGAGAAGCTCCTTTTTAAAATTTTGTTTTTCCTGCTTCTTCCAGACATATCAAATTACTCCCATTTTGGGATTTTCTTCCAGTCAGTGAACTCAAGGGGAAGAGATTTGACTTTCAGGCCTCCCTTGAGGAAATTGCTTACCTGTGCAGGGAGATAGAGAGAAAGAGAGAGAGGGAATAGAGCCTGAATGGAGTAGGGGGAGGGGAGAGACACAGCATAAAGCTTTCAGGGCTCTTTTCAGTTATTCTCAAACCTGTCCTGACAGCAGATACCTAAAGAGTCCACATGCAATTTGCAGAATACCATCCAAATTGCTCAAAAGAACTCTTTTTTTTTTTTTTTTTGTAGAGACGGAGTATCACTTTGTCGCCCTCGGTAGCGTGCCGTGCAGTGGCATCACACAGCTCACAGCAACCTCCAACTCCTGGGCTAAGGCGATTCTCTTGCCTCAGCCTCTCAAGTATCTGGGACTACAGGCCCCTGCCACAACGCCCGGCTATTTTTCTGTTTTTGCAGTTTGGCCGAGGCTGGGTTTGAACCCGCCACCTTCGGTATATGGGGCCGGCACCCTACTCTCTGAGCCATGGGCGCCGCCCCTCAAAAGAACTCCTAAGTATAAAAGCCAATTTCCATGGCAGAAAAAAATCCCTCTAATTCTATATGTGCATTATAAAATCATAGTCATGGGCACACACATCCATGAGAAAAAACAAGGTGTCTAGCTAAGTGTGGTTACCTGTTTCTGTGTTTTTCTGTAAATATTCATTTTGTGTTCTACTACAGCTCACTAGAAGAGAAGTGATAGTAAGCTCTAAAGGTTGAGGAAAAATTTGGGGAAGAGAAACTTAAAATTTTAAAATTATTAGCCTACTTTTCTTTTCTCAAACTAGGGAGAAAGTATTTATTTATTTATTTGGCAGGAATATTTCTGCCCAGCTCACCTTACTTTCTCTCTAATTCAGCAAAATCATAATTATCTGAGGATTCCATTATAGATTCCAACTCCCTCTCCTACTAATTTAATAGGTCTTAGATGGGACCAGGAAACTTGTACTTTTTTTTTTTTTTGAGACAGAGCCTCAAGCTGTCACCCTGGATAGAGTGCTGTTCCATCATAGCTCACAGCAACGTCCAATTCCTGTGCCAAAGCGAGTCTCCTACCTCAGACTCCCAAGTAGCTGGGACTACAGGCACCCGCCACAACGCCTGGCCATTTTTTGGTTGCAGCCATCATTGTCGTTTGGCGGGCCCAGGCTGGATTCAAACCCGCCAGCTCAGGTGTATGTGGCTGGCGCCTTAGCCCATTGAGCCACAGGTGCCGAGCCAGAAAACTTGTACTTTTAAAAGAAATTCCGTGAGGGCAGCACCTGTGGCTCAAAGGAGTAAGGCACTGGCCCCATATGCTGGAGGTGGTGGGTTCAAACCCAGCCCTGGCCAAAAAACTGCAAAAAAGTAAAAAAAATTTAAAAAATTCCTTGAGGCTCGGGGACTGTAGCTCAGCGGCTAGGGCTCCAGCCACATACATGGAGCCGGCAGGTTCGAATCCAGCCCGGTCCTGCCAAACAACAACGACAACTACAACCATAAAATAGCCAGGCATTGTGGCAGGTGCCTGTAGTCCCAGCTACTTGGGAGGTTGAGGCAAGAGAATCACTTAAGCCCAGGAGTTGGAGGTTGCTGTGAGCTGTGATGCCACAGCACTCTACTGAGGGCAATATAGTGGGACTCTGTCTCAAAAAAAAAAATGCCTTGAGTGATTCTCATAGTCTGCCAGGTTAAGAACCTCTTTTTCATCTTTATTTTTTTGAGACAGAGTTCACTATGTTGCCCAGAGTAGAGTGCCATGGTGTCATACACAGCTCACGGCAACGTCAAACTCTTGGGCTCAAGTGATTCTCTTGCCTCAGCCTCCCAAATAGCTGGGACTACAGGTGCCTGACAAAATGCCCAGCTATTTTTAGAGATGGGTTTTGCTCTGGGTCTCAGACTCCTGAGCTCAAGCAATCAGCCTGACTCAGCCTCCCAGAGTGCTAGGACTACAGGTGTGAGTCATGCACTTGGCCAGGAACCTCTTCTATTTGGGATTCAGTGGCCCTGATGGACTTTTCCTGACATTCTTGGGTATTCTTTTCTTTTGTAAGATCTATCCTCACAAAACTTTTTTTTTGCATCATAACCTAATTCCAGTTTCTTTCTTTCTTTCTTTTTTTTTTTTTTTTTGAGACAGAGCCTCAAGCTGTCACCCTGGATAGAGTGCTATGGCATCACAGCTCACAGCAACCTCCAATTCCTGGGCTCAAGCAGGTCTCCTGCCTCCGCCTCCCAAGTAGCTGGGACTACAGGCACCCACCACAACGCCCGGCCATTTTTTAGTTGCAGCCGTCATTGTTGTTTGGCGACCCAGGCTGGATTCAAACCCGCCAGCTCAGGTGTACATGGCTGGCGCCTTAGCCCATTGAGCCACAGGCACCGAGCCTCCAGTTAGTTTTCAACTTCCTCACTCCCTTGGAACTACCCTTCTCAAGGTCATTATCATACTGTCTCTCATGTTATTCAGTAGCACAGCAGCATAGGATATGGTTGACCATACATACCCTTTGGCTTGAAATAGTCTGAACTCTTATTTCTGAGATGTCAGATTCTCCTACCTCTCAAATTCTTTTCTCTGAGCTTCTTTGCTGGCCCCGTGTCTCTTGCTTTACTTCTCAAAGTCCTATGTCCTGGAGTCCTGGCTCACTCTCTTTTGCCTGGTCTGCTTTCTGTCCCTAGGTGATCCCATTTAGGTTCTTGGCTTTAAATACTATCCGTATGCTGATAGCATTTACAGTTCTATCTTCTTCCTGGGCTGCCTACTTGACATCTCCCTGTGATATCTAAATGGAACTCGTGATCCCCACAGACACCACCACCATAGTTCTGCCGTTTCCCTCATTTCATTTAACAGCACTGCCTTCCAGGTAGTTCTTCAAGAGAAGTATCTAAGACCAGGCATGGTGGCTCACCCCTGAAAGCCTAGCCTGGGAGGCTGAGGTGGATGTATCACTTGAGCTCAGGAGTTCCAGACCATTCTGATCAAGAATGAGACCCTTGGCAGTGCCCATAGCTCAGTGGGTAGGGCGCTGGCCTCATACACTGAGCCTGGCCAGTTCAAACACGACCTGGGCCAGCTAAACAACAATGACAACTGCAACAACAACAAAAAAATAGCCAGGTGTTGTGGTGGGTACCTGTAGTCCCAGCTACTTGGGAGGCTGAGGACTCAAACCTAAGAGTTTGAGGTTGCAGTGAGCTGTGACGCCACAGCATTTTACTGAGGGCGACAAAGTGAGACTTTGTCTCAAAGAAAAACCTATTGCAATTGCTCCTTGCTTCTTCAAGTTGATGGCAGAGTGAGCACTCTGGAAAACCTAAATGAGGGGCGGTGCCTGTGGCTCATCAAGTAGGGCGCCGGCTCCAAATACTGAAGGTGGCGGGTTCAAACCTGGCCTTGGCCGAACTGCAAAACAAAAAAATTGGGCGTTGTGGGGGGCGTCTGTGGTCCCAGCTACTTGGGAGACTGAGGCAAGAGAATCGTCTAAGCCCAGGAGTTGGCGGTTGCTGTGAGCTGTGTGATGTCACGGCACTCTACCGAGGATGATAAAGTGAGACTCTGTCCCTACACACACACACACAAAAAAAAAAAAACTAAATGAGGTTAGGCGTCGCTCCTGTTTAAAATTCTCTAATGACTTTTCACAACAAATAGAATAAAATCCAAGCCTTATTTTGAACCCTTGAAAGTCTAAATAACATAGCTCTAAAGGCTCACAACACTGTCCCCTCTGCCTGCAAGATTCTTCCCACAGATCTTTGTATTGCATTTCAGCCTTGGCTCAAACCCATCCTGAGAGAGACTTTTCCTGAGCCTCTTATCTAAAGAGTCCTCCAATCTGCCCAGATTTTCTCTCTTTTTTTGTATGTTTGTGTGTGTAGGGGGGTGGATGAAGTCTCACTTTGTTGTCCTTGGTAGAGTGCTATGGCGTCTTAGCTCACAGCAACCTCAAACTCTTAAGTGCAAGTGATTCTCTTGTCTCAGCCTCCCTAGTAATTGAGACCGCAAGTGTCCACCACACCTGGCTAATTTTAGAAAAGAGGTCTTGTTTTTGCTTTGGGTTGTCTGGAACTGTTTTTTTTGTTTGTTTGTTTTTGTTTTTGAGACAGAGCCTTAAGCTGTCATCCTGGGTAGAGTGCCATGGCATCACAGCTCACAGCAACCTCCAACTCCTGGGTTCAAGCGAGTCTCCTGCCTCTGCCTCCCAGGTAGCTGGGACTACTTGGCCATTTTTTTTTCTTTCTTTCTTTTTTTTTTTTTTTTTTTTTTTTAGACAGAGCCTCAAGCTGTCATCCTGGGTAGAGTGCCATGGCATCACAGCTCACAGCAACCTCCAACTCCTGGGCTCAAGCCAGTCTCCTGCCTCCGCCTCCCAAGTAGCTGGGACTACAGGCACCTGCCACAACGCCCGGCCATTTTTTGGTTGCAGCCGTCATTGCTGTTTGGCGGGCCAGGCTGGATTCGAACCCACCAGCTCAGTTGTACGTGGCTGGCACCTTAGCCGCTTGAGCCACAGGTGCAGAGCCTTGTCTGGAACTCTTGAGCTCAGACAATCCATCTGCCTCGACCTTCCTGAGTGCTAGGACTACAGGCATGATCCACCATGCCTGGCCCTCTTTTTTTTTTTTTTTATAGAGACAGAGTCTCACTTTATCGCCCTCGGTAGAGTGCCATGGTGTCACACAGCTCACAGCAACCTCCAACTCCTGGGCTTAGGCGATTCTCTTGCCTCAGTCTCCCAAGTAGCAGAGACCACAGGAGCCCGTCACAAACACCCAGCTATTTTTTTGTTGCAGTTTGGCTGAGGATGGGTTTGAACCCGCCACCCTCGGTATATGGGGCTGGTGTCTTACCCACTGAGCTATAGGCACTGCCCCTCTTTTTCTTTTTTTTTTGAGAAGATTCTCACTCTGTGCCCTGCCTCAAACTCTTGGGCTCAAGTAATCCCCTTGCCTCAGTCTCCTAAGTAACTGGTACTATAGGCCTGTGCCACTAAAAAAACTGACTAGCTTTTTAAATTTATTTTATTTATTTATTTGAAATACAATAAAGGATTTATAGGTGAGATATTTCATTTATTTATTTAGTTTTTATTTTTTTAGAGAGAATCTCACTTTATTGCCCTCAGTAGAGTGACATGGCGTCACAGCTCATAGCAACCTCTAACTCCTGGGCTTAGATGATTCTCTTGCCTCAGCCTCCTGAGTAGCTGGGACTACAGGAGTCCAACACAATGCCCGGCTATTTTTTGTTGCAGTTTGGCCGGGGATGGGTTTGAACCTGCCACACTCAGTATACGGTGCTGGCCCCCTACCCACTGAGCCACAGGCGCCACCCGCTAGTTTTTTTTATTGTTAATAGAGACAGGTTCTTGATCTTACTCAGGCTGGTCTCTAACTACTGAGCTCAGGTGATTCAGCCTCCTCAGCCTCCCAGAGCGCTAGGATTATAGGTGTGAGCCACTATGCCTAGCCTTTATTATCTGAAATTATTATTTATGTATTTGTTTACCTGTTTATTGCTGGCTTAGCCCCACTAACATCAAGTACCAATCTCTACAAAGCAGATCATCAGTTAACATTTATTTAATGAATTACTCTGGTGGCACCTGTAGCTCAGTGGCAGTGCCCGTAGCTCAGTAGGTAGGGCGCTGACCACATACACCAAGGCTGGTGGGTTCGAACCCGGCCCGGGCCTGCTAAAACAACAATGACAACTGCAACAACAAAAAAAAATAGCTGGGTGTTGTGCAGGCACTTGTAATCCCGGCTACTTGGAAGGCTGAGGCAAGAGAATCGCTTTAGCCCAAGTCTGAGGTTGCTGTGAGATGTGACGCACAGCATTCTACCAAGGGTGACAGTTTGAGACTCTGTCTCAAAAAAAAAAAATTACTCGTTCACAGCACAGTATAAATGACTGACAGTTACTCTAAGTATTTATTCCATTTTTCTTGGGCATTTCATTTTAACTGGGATTAAAGCTTTAAGATCAGCAAAAAGTGTAATCCTAGCACTCTGGGAGGCAGAGGTGTGAGGATTGCCTGAACTCAAGAGTTGCGCACCAGCCTGAGCAAGAGCAAGACCCCCTTCTCGCACTAAAAATAGAAAATCTAATCAGGTGTCGAGGCAGGCACCTGTAGTCCCAGGTACTCAGGTGGGAAGCTGAGGCAAGAGGATCACTTAAATCCAAGAGTTTGAGGTTCATATGATGCCATGGCAGTCTATCCAGACCAGCAGAATGAGAGTCTGTCTTAAATAAATAAATAAATAAATAAATAAATATTAGGGTAAAGGAAATTGGTAAGATTTCAATTTACTGATTAAGGAGAATTTCTTCACCACTCCCCCCAAAAAAATCATGCCTTATTTTTTCACAGGCCACCCCCATGTTCTGTCTGTACTTGCTTAGGAATTTTCTCCAACTTTCGAGGGAGGTTCCCTAGGAAAACTGTTCTTCACTACTTGGAATCACCCTGCTCTCTCTAAAGAAGATGTGTAAGTATCCATGCTTAGAGAGATTCTATTTTGCACAGAAAGATACCCTTTGGGTATCCTTGTTAGAGGCAAAGCCAGGGTTGGGGGGCAGAGGGTGGAGGGGTCTTCTGAGCTCCTCTCAGGCTGCATGTCAGCAGTTTTCAGTAGCTGGCTGCCACCTCAGCGGTATGCGGTATGCGCCTGGTCTGTCCACACCCTCACTCCACCTACCAGCTGTACCCAGCCCTTTTTTCCTGTACCTTTTCTGGCCTGTACTTTTTCTTGTTTTTTTAACTGGCTGAATCACTAATTCGACTGCCACCTAACTGGCTGAATCACTAATTCGACTGCCACCGTCTCCATTTCTGGAAACATTTTATCATTACTGCTGCCGCAATTCTGCCCTCTAGTAGCTGAAACTGGAAGCATACATCTCTCTTTGGAAAGACAGTTTTCCTTCCTCTTAGCTCCCTTGGGCCTCAGCTGCCCTTCCAGGAAGGAATCAAGTGATAGATAGTCCCTCAGCTCAGGAGAGTTCTGGAGGACTGTCTTTCTTCCTGGCATAGTGAAGCAGAAATATTTCTGTATTCAAACCACATCTCTGCCCCACTCCCCAACCCTCATCCCTGTGGTGTATTCCCTTTCTTATCTCCAGAGCCCAGGTTCATGACAGAGATGAGTTACTCTCAGGCTGGTTTGACAATTTGATATCCCTTCTAATTAACAGATATTTTGTAAATGTTTGTTCAACACTTATTTAGTGAGGGTGAACAGAGACTTTTTTTTATTATTAAAAATTACTTAGGGCGGCGCCTGTGGCTCAAAGGAGTAGGGCGCCGGCCCCATATGCTGGAGCTGATGGGTTCAAATCCAGCCCCGGCCAAAAACAAAACAAAACAAAAAAATACTTAGACTGACTTGGTGCCTGTGGCTCAACGGACTAAGGCGCCAGCCAGTACACCTGAGCTGGCGGGTTCAAATCAAGCCCAGGCCCGCCAAACAACAATGACGGCTGCAACCAAAAAATAGCCAGGCATTGTGGCGGGCGCCTGTAGTCCTAGCTACTTGGGAGGTGGAGGTAGGAGACTCACTTGAGCCCAGGAATTGGAGGTTGCTGTGAGCTGTGATGCCACAGCACTCTATCCGGGGTGACAGCTTGAGGCTCTGTCTCAAAAAAAAAAAAAAAATTACTTAGACTAAAAGATGTATAACATGTACATTTTCCAAACCACGAAACTTCCTGGGAAACATTATTTTTTTTTTCTTCCAGAGACAACAACTATTCTGGCTGCTATTGCCATAGGTTACTCTTACTCTGCGTGTTGTTGACCTTCATATAAATGGAGTCATACAATATGTACTTTTTTGCATCTGGCTTCTTCTGCTTAGCACGTTTTTTTTTTGTTGTTGTTTTTTTTTTTTTTGAGACAGAGCCTCAAGCTGTCGCCCTGGGTAGAGCGCTGTGGCATCACAGCTCACAGCAACCTCCAATTCCTGGGCTCAAGCGAGTCTCCTGCCTCCGCCTCCCAAGTAGCTGGGACCACAGGCGCCCCCCACAACGCCCGGCCATTTTTTGGTTGCAGCCGTCATTGTTGGTTGGCGGGCCAGAGCTGGATTCGAACCCGCCAGCTCAGGTGTACGTGGCTGGCACCTTAGCCCATTGAGCCACAGGCGCCAAGCCTGCTTAGCACGTTTTTGAGATTTATTTATCCGGTTGCATAGAATAGTTCTGTTTCTTTTTTGATTCAATAAAGTTTTATTTTTCCAAATATAGAGTGGGTTAAACCTGTTTATGCATCTTCACTAGCAGCTGGGGCATCTCCACCCTTGGTATTTCTGTTGTAAATTTCTTTTCTTTCTTTCTTTCTTTCTTTTTGACAGTCTCACTTTGTCACCCTCAGTAGAGTGCTATGGTGTTACAGCTCACAGCAACCTCCAGCTCTTGGGCTCAGGCCGATCCTCCTGCCTCAGCCTCCCAGTTGGGACCACATGTGCTTGCCACAACGTCCGGCTATTTTTTGTTACAGTTTGGCTGGGGCCAGGTTTGAACCTGCCAGTCTCCGTACATGGGGCTGGCGCCCTACTCACTGAACCACTGCACCACCCAGGTGTAAATTTCTTGAGCTCTGTGCTTTTAAACCAGTTGAAAAGTCCTTTAGTAAGTAGCTCCTGAAGGGTTGCCCTGGCCAAGGAACCTTGAATCTTCAGTCTCTCAGAGACCACTGCTAGAATTATAAACCTATAGTTGGGGACTTACAGAGTTTGTCATATGGAGTTTTTAACTGGTTGAATGACTTTTTTGATTAGATTGTTGAGCTTATCCCAAACTTTTCCTCTTGACCACTTCTTTTTGGCCTTTCCTCAAGATTTGTTTGCTGGGTCTTTGGCTTTCTTGGTCCAGCATCTTTCTTCTTCTTGTCATCCTTGAGCAGCATTGTGAAGCTCAGAGAGGAGCTGCAACTAAGGAAGACTCGATAAGATGTCCTGTCTGGAATAGTTCTTTATTTATTTTTTTGTTTGTTTGTTTATGTATTTATTTTTTTAGACAGTGTCTCACTTTGTTGCCCTTGGTAGAGTGCCGTGATCATAGTTCCCAGTAACCTCAAACTCTTGGGCTCAAGAGATTCTCTTGCCGTAGTTTTTCATTTCTTTTCTTTCTTTTTTTTTTTTTTTTGAGACAAAGTCTCACTGTGTCACACTCAGTAGAGCGCTGTGGTGTCACAGCTCATAGCAACCTCAAACTCTTGGGCTTAAGAGATTCTCTCGTTTCAGCCTCCCAAGTAGCTGGGACTATAGGTGCCGGCCAAAATGCCCAGATATTTTTTGTTGCAATTGACATTGCTGGTTAGCTGGTCTGGGCCAGGTTCAAAGCGGCCAAGTTAGGTGTATGTGGGTGGCACTGTAACCACTGTGTTATGGGTGCTGAGCCTATATTTTAAGTTTTTGTTTTGTTTTGTTTTTGAGACAGAGTCTTACTCTGTCGCCCTGGGATTGAGTCCCATGGTGTCATAACCCACAGCAATCTCAAACTCTTGGGCTCAAGTGATCCTCTTGCTTTAGCCTCTGGAATAGCCAGAACTACAGGCACCTGCCACAAGACCTGGCTATTTTTTCTTTTTCTTTTTTCTTTTTCTTTTTTTTTTTTTTTTGAGTCAGAGCCTTAAGCTGTTGATACCGGAATTTTAGGTTCTTGGTCTTGGAGATTTGAAGAAGGAATCGACGGACCACAAGAGTAGTGGTAAGTCAGGATTTATTTACAGGAAAGAAGAATTATAAGTACAGGAAAAACCAAACCTCCAGGCAGAGAGGACCCAGGAGGGGAACAAGCTCTCTCATTCCCTCTCCGAGGTCCAGCCGAGGTCTGCGTTGGAGGGGAACAAGCTCTCCTATTTCCTCTCCCAGGTTCAGCTGAGGTCTGCCTCTGAGCTCTCTGCTCAGGGGTTTATATAGTACCCGGGGTTGTTTTGCCAGAACTTCTTAGGACATGGGTCTTCATCAGTTACAGCCAGCTGTCCAATGAAGACCCAGGCCCTGGAAACTGACATGACATTGGCCAGTCAGATGTGCAGGAGGAGACAGCAAGGCGCCACCCGTGAAATGTACTAGCCAGAAGAGCAAGGGAAGGAGACAGCAAGGGGCCAGTGTTTTCCGCACAGGTGTCCGGCCCTTCCAGCAAGGTGGTTCCTCCATCCACCACAGCATCAGTACTGCCAGGGCCAAGGCAGCAGTTGTCCTGCATCATTGTCACCCTGGATAGAGTGCTGTGGCATCACAGCTCACAGCAACTTCCAATTCCTGGGCTCAAGCGAGTCTCCTGCGTCTGCCTCCCAAGTAGCTGGGACTACAGGTGCCAGCCACAACGCTCCGCCATTTTTTGGTTGCAGCCGTCATTGTTGTTTGGCGGGCCTGGGCTGGATTTGAACCTGCCAGCTCAGGTGTACTGGCTGGCGCCTTAGCCCGTTGAGCCACAGGCGCCGAGCCCTGGCTATGTTTTCTTAGAGATGGGGTCTCACTCTTGTTCAGGCTAGTCTCAAACTCCTGAGTTCAGGCAATCCACCTACCTTGGCTTCCCAAAATGCTAGGATTACAGGTGTGAGCCACCAGCCCTCGGGCTTATCCATCTCCTGTTGATGGACATTTAAACTGTTTCCACATCTTTTTTTCAGGTTGTTATCAAACAATCTACTGTGAACATTTGTATATAACATCTTTTCTAGATGTTTTCATTTTGTCTTGGGAAATTACTTTGGGAGCAGGATTGCTGGGTCATAGGACATATATTTAAGTTTATTAGAAATCACCAGTTTTCCAAAGTGGTCGTCATTTTATATTTTGGGAGACATAATAAAATTGTTTAAATTTAGGTAATGAGGGGCGGCACCTGTGGCTCAGTCAGTAGGGCACCAGCCCCATATACCAGGGGGGGTGGGTTCAAGCCCAGCCCAGGCCAAACTGCAACAACAATAAAAATTAAAAAAAAAAAATTAAAAAAAATAAATAAATTTAGGTAATGACACACATTCAGTGACTAAGCTGACATTGTTTTATTCACGATAAGAATTTCTTTTCTTTTTTTTTTTTTTTTTTTGAGACAAAGCCTCAAGCTGTCACCCTGGATAGAGTGCTGTGGCATCACAGTGATGCCGGAATTTCAGGTTCTTAGTCTCAAGCGATTCGAAGAAGGAATCAGTGGACCACAAGAGTAGTGGTAAGTCAGGATTTAGTTACAGGAAAGAAGAATAGTGGTAGGTCAGGATTTTATTTATAGGAAAGAATTATAAGTAGAGGAAGAACTAAACCTCCAGGCAAGAGAACCCAGGAGGGGAGCAAACTTTCTTGCCTCTGGAGGGAAACAGGCAGCTCTTCCTGTTCCCTCTCTGAGGTCGGTTTCTGGAAGGGAGCAGGCAGCTCTTCCTGCTCCCTTTCCGAGGTCTAGCCGACGTCTGCTTCTGAGGGAAATAGGCAGCTCTTCCTGTTCCCTCTCTGGGTTCCAGCCGAAGTCTACTTCTGAGGGAAACAGGCAGCTCTTCCTGTTCCCTCTCCGATGTATGCTTCTGAGCTCTTCTCACTCCTCTGTCCTCCGAAGTCTGGCCTGAGCTCTCTGCTCCGTGGGTTTA